>CM029021.1:21158431-21333296 GCA_016801055.1 Panax notoginseng
TAATAATAAAACGGAACCAGGTCCGGCATAAACGCACAGACAGGATATTTCGACAGAATAATAAATAATGAAACCAGGTCCGGCGTAAACGCACAGACATGATATTCCGACAGAATAATAAAGAACAGTATAATAAATAATGGAACCAGGTCCGGTGTAAAACACACAGACAGGATATTCCGACAGAATAATAATAAAGACGGAACCAGGTCCGGTGTAAAACACACAGACAGGATGTTCCAACAGAATAATAATAAAAACGGAACCAGGTCCGGTGTAAAACACACAGACAGGATGTTCCAACAGAATAATAGAAGAATGTCACCAAGTATAGGGTAGACCGCGTATACTGGTTATTCCAACAGAATAATAACGAATGGAATAACAGAAGTTCTCTTCATGAATATAAAAGAAATAATATTCCCTACCGTTTTAAAGAAGAGCTGAAGTAAGGAAGTAGTTAAGTAGCAAAATACTCTTCTTCTCTCTCTCTATAGTTTCTCTCTATAGTTTCTCTCTCTAGAGTTCAGTGAATTCGTAAGAAATAATGAAGGAATGAGCTTCTATTTATAGGAAAATGGAATGCATAGTAACTAATCCATGAACGGTCCAGATTGATTACTTTAATCTGATGGTCCATATTTAAAGAAAAATCTTTTAAATAAAATATAATATATTCTATTTATAGAATAACTTTAATAAAGTATTCTGTTTTATATAAAAAGATGTTTCTGTTTTATTACGTTAATAATACGAATAAAACAAAACGTCATTATCGCTAAATAATTCATATTATTAACTGACAATAATGGAATCAAACTGAGTGACTTCTCACATAAGCATTAATAATTAATACCGTGTGTTACTATGCAACCACACGTATTACTGTACTTTTACTACCGAGTAGTTCAACAGTATCAACGGTAAAACTTCCGCCGTTATTTTCATAAAGTATTTTTGTCGTTTTCTCAATCCGACAATAATTCCGTTGTGGGGTCCACCAATAATTGTACCGTCGTACGGATATTCCCCGGCAAAAAGAATATTCTCCGACCAATTGAATATAATATGACAACTTGCATACTTTGCAAAATTTATAAATACTACCCATAACTATTATATCAAATCCACACATTAATATAAAAAAAATTATTTCGAGAAAAATTAAATATTTATTCATAAAATCTGGGGTTTCACAATCTCCCCTCCTTATAGAATTTCGCCCTCGAAATTTACGTACGTACTTGGTATGCCGAACATGTGAGGATACCTTGACTTCACTTCAAATTCTAACTCTTGAGGTATAACCTTTAAGCATCGAATATGATCCTTCTTATCCAAGATGTTAACACGTATCTCCTCATACGTTAAATCTTTCGCTATTTCGTCCGGTTCTAAATTAATAATGCGGTTCGGGTCGTCCACATATTTACGTAACATCGATACGTAAAAAAAAATATTCTGAACACGCAACATACTTGGCGGTAAAACGAGTCTATAGGCCACAGTTCCTGCTTCATCGAGGATTTCAAATGGGCCAATTAAATCGAGAGTTGAGATTTCCTCTCTTCGTCGATTCTTGCTTCTAGAATAACGCCCTCTTGAACCTTCTTCTTCACATTTATCAGCTCTTAGTATGTAGCTTGAGCGGCTTTAACTTTATCGATTAAAGTCGATTTTAATCGTATATTCGTTATCTTCACGTGGGTTCGAATATTCACACTTGTAACCGTATACGATCTTCTACACAACGCGTCAGCTACCACGTTCACTTTTCCACGATGTTATTGAATGGTACGATCGTAATCTTCAACAGCTCGAGCCAACGTCTTTGGCGCATAATACGTTCGTTTTAGTTGAAGAAATATTTGAGGGTTTAAGAAATAGGTTTTGTACTGGGGTCAATACAAAATTCAATTTTACGCTCTGGGGTAGGCTAAGAAGTCTTCAAGAATACGTCAAGAAATTTATTAACAATAGAAATATCGTTCAAAACTGTGACCCTCATCCAAGACTTGGATAACACGTCACATTGATACCTATCAACTTGCCATCATCATTTACAACGTCTCCTACGGAAAGTCTAGCTTCGGTGCATTCCACACCAGGAAGTCAACAGCGAAAGGAACGGGGATTTTTACTTATGGCTTGATATGACAATGATTGACTTTAGTGGTTTGGTTACTTTGAATTTGCATAACAGGTTGGTTAGGAATATGAAAGCTAACAACCTTACGAGAAGCATGATGAGTAGTGAACCAATCGTTTCAAAAAAATCACATCAAAGGCAAGTATTTTCAAAGAGATAAGATCGACAGGTAACGTGAAAGTGTTGATTTGAACAAGATTTATAAATAGTAGAGGTAACGAAGGTTTCTCCCAACTGAGTTTAAATAGACATATCAAAGTCTAAGTTCTCCGGAGTTAACTTCAAACATTTAACACAACTAGGTGAAATAAAAGAGTGAGTAGAACCGGTATCTAACACGGTATAGACTTCGCAAGAGTTTATGACTAACATACCCGTGATAATTTTATTCAGGTTCCTCGTCACGAAAAAAAAAATACTCTCTCTTAAACTACTGGCTTTGGCTTTTCTGGGACGGTCTTTGGTGCCTCCATCCTATCTGAACTTGTCTTCGGTGAACGACAAAATCGGGCTAAATGACCTTCTCTTCCACAATTATAACATGCTTTGGACGGCATCGCGCAGTTTGGACTGATGTGCCCCTCCCCTCCGCATTTGAAACATATGATAGGTGATCGTTCTCCTTCATTAACGACAGGTGCTGGTGTTGACGTCTTTCCATCATTGTTGAATCTCCTCTTCTTGAAATGCTCATTCTTATTATTTTGGCCCTGATTACCACCGAAGTGGTTACCATTTCTAGCCTGTTGATTCCCTCCACGCTTGTTGTCACCGCTTCGATGACTGCTTTCACTAGTATTATCATTTTGCCGGCTGCTCTCTTTTGGCTGCGTTGTCTCGTTATCGCGCTCCACCAACTGAGCCCTATTTACAACATCTGAATACAAACACAATTTATGAGAAACAAGATGTTGACGTATCTCCGGCTTCAAACCTCTTAAAAACATCCGCGTCATTCTTTCTTCATTATCCACCAGGTGGGACGCAAACCGGGATAACTCCGCAAATTTTGCCTCGTACTGCGACACAGTCATATTATTCTGCTCCAATTTGATGAACTCCACCTCCTTCATGTGACGAATACTCTCGGGAAAGTATTTGTCGTTAAACAGATCTTGGAACTTCTCCCAAGACATCTTCAGTGCGGCAGGTTGAGTACGCTTTATCGATTCCCACCAGTAATCTGCCTCTCCTCGCAACATAAAGGCGGCAAAGGGAACCTTTTGCTCCTCGGAGCAACCCAAGACATCAAATATCTTGGTGATCTGCTTTATCCATGTTTCAGCTACAAGTGGTTTGGGTTCTCCCTTAAACTCCGGTGGTCCCAGCTCCTTAAACTGTTTAGCGGTGACCGCCTGAGAGTTTCCAGTATTTCCACCTACGTTGTGGACAGGAGCCGCTTTCACCTGTTGTTGCATGAATTGCATAAAGCCTCTGAACATTTGATCATTCATCATTTGGTCAGTGTTGTTGTTTGCATGAGGATTGACACCTTCCTGATGCACATTATCATGATTATTGATGTGTGGTGAATCAACAGTCGTCTGTGCTCCATTGCTATTCTCAACATTCTCGGATGCCATTTTCAGATACTGCCACAAAATAAAAATTAATTGATATGTCATATATTATCCTTATGTTATGACCGACCAATTAAATACCATGCAAATAAACTTAGGTAGGTCATACTAGCGAAGGAATTCCCCGTCTCTCCCCTCCTAGTTCTATTCTCACATCCTAGCCAGGGATCATATCCCTAAGCTTTGATACCAACTGTGACGCCCCCAAAATTAGGTATACATCACCCATCTTGGGTCGCCACTTACATGGTACAGAATACAAATACAACTTACTAATACATCTGTCGTGTACAATACGACAAAACATAAACTGTGAGTTTGAATACAAATATTATCTTCTAGAGAGTATTCATACTCAAAAGGAGTCCTCATTACATTTATTAACACACCATTACATAGAATAGTGAGGACTACTAACTAATACTATCATCCGGACCATCACTCCGTACCCCGACTTGTCCCAGCTACGTTCTCATTTCCTGAAGAGAACAGTGAAAGAAAGGGTGAGCTCAACTAGCCCAGTAAGAAATATTATGACTAAGATAATGCAGAATAAATTATCATTAGCCTTCAACAATGTTAAACTGATAAAATATAATAGACATCAAGTTTAACTGCAGCGGAACAAGCAATCCATTAAAAGAGTCAAGTAGAAAATAAACTCTACTATCTTTTATGATTTAAAAGGTTTTTCAACACTGCGATCGCTGAGACTCAGCTTAATAAAATAATCCACATCATCGAATCACCCCTGCACTACGGCCAAGGATATTCGTGTATTCATTAATGGTCATGATCATGCCAACAACTGTCCATCAATGCACTACGGGCCAATGAGGACTTTTACCACATCATTCGTAACATTACGGTCATGATTACACCGAATAATCCCTGGTCATAATCATACCAAGTCCATCTATGCACTACAGGCCACAGATGACTTTCAACAGAATATAAACATGAGGATGATGACAATGATATAAGAATTCAATAAAACAAGTTCAAGAATTAATTTATCCAAGAATTAACAACGTCCAAATTATCAACATGATACTACTTTGTGGAGTAAAATTCAAGAATGATCAGGAGAATATTTTCATGAATAGATACTAGATGAAGCGCAAATGTTAAGGATATTCCACAAATTTCATGGAGTATAGAAGTCAAAACTTAACCAACTGAGTATAATAAAGAATGGAATAACAAAAGAAATCACCATGCATGCGATAGACCGCACAGACAGGTTATTCCAACAGAATAATAAATAATGGAACCAGGTTCGGCGTAAATGCACAGACAGGATATTCCGACAGAATAATAAATAATGGAACCAGGTCCGGTGTAAAACACACAGACAGGATATTCCAACAGAATAATAATAAAACGGAACCAGGTCCGGCATAAACGCACAGACAGGATATTTCGACAGAATAATAAATAATGAAACCAGGTCCGGCGTAAACGCACAGACATGATATTCCGACAGAATAATAAAGAACAGTATAATAAATAATGGAACCAGGTCCGGTGTAAAACACACAGACAGGATATTCCGACAGAATAATAATAAAGACGGAACCAGGTCCGGTGTAAAACACACAGACAGGATGTTCCAACAGAATAATAATAAAAACGGAACCAGGTCCGGTGTAAAACACACAGACAGGATGTTCCAACAGAATAATAGAAGAATGTCACCAAGTATAGGGTAGACCGCGTATACTGGTTATTCCAACAGAATAATAACGAATGGAATAACAGAAGTTCTCTTCATGAATATAAAAGAAATAATATTCCCTACCGTTTTAAAGAAGAGCTGAAGTAAGGAAGTAGTTAAGTAGCAGAATACTCTTCTTCTCTCTCTCTATAGTTTCTCTCTATAGTTTCTCTCTCTAGAGTTCAGTGAATTCGTAAGAAATAATGAAGGAATGAGCTTCTATTTATAGGAAAATGGAATGCATAGTAACTAATCCATGAACGGTCCAGATTGATTACTTTAATCTGATGGTCCATATTTAAAGAAAAATCTTTTAAATAAAATATAATATATTCTATTTATAGAATAACTTTAATAAAGTATTCTGTTTTATATAAAAAGATGTTTCTGTTTTATTACGTTAATAATACGAATAAAACAAAACGTCATTATCGCTAAATAATTCATATTATTAACTGACAATAATGGAATCAAACTGAGTGACTTCTCACATAAGCATTAATAATTAATACCGTGTGCTACTATGCAACCACACGTATTACTGTACTTTTACTACCGAGTAGTTCAACAGTATCAACGGTAAAACTTCCGCCGTTATTTTCATAAAGTATTTTTGTCGTTTTCTCAATCCGACAATAATTCCGTTGTGGGGTCCACCAATAATTGTACCGTCGTACGGATATTCCCCGGCAAAAAGAATATTCTCCGACCAATTGAATATAATATGACAACTTGCATACTTTGCAAAATTTATAAATACTACCCATAACTATTATATCAAATCCACACATTAATATAAAAAAAATTATTTCGAGAAAAATTAAATATTTATTCATAAAATCTGGGGTTTCACACATTGACATCATCACCAGCAACCGTTCCCAAGGAAGGAGAACAACCACCAATCGTATGCTACAAATGCGGAGAGGAGAGACACATCAGTCCAAACTGTACGCAACAACCTAAAATATGTTTCAATTGTGGAAAGGAAGGTCTTTTAGCTCAATTTTGTCATACATTGAAGTCAAGTCCAGCTGGGACAGTGACACCAAATGTTGTCCCAGATAAGTCAAAGTCAGTAGTTTCAGGGAGAGTGTTTGTCGTAACTTCCTAAAAAATGTGGAACCCGAACGAAGTTATTACGGGTAAGCTAATCATAAACTCTCAATAGTACAAAGTAGTAAATAGACAACACTTAAATCACAACGTTTTTATAAAAAATATTGTGATAATTTTTTTCATAATGTTTTTTAACAAAACGTTGTAGATACATTAAAAAACGTTATTTATTGAAATGGACATTTTTTTGTTTTAAATAGATAATATTTTAAAAAAAAAACATTGTGTATGTGAAAATGCGGAGCATAATTTAGAAGGAAGTGAAAACTTAAAATTACAAATCCAAAATAGTTCTTTTTCTGTCAAAAGTTTTCATATTTCATCTCACACTTATCTCTTTCTCTACTCCTCACGAAAATTAGGGTTTACTAACCCGATTAACTTTCTCTCTCTCCTGTTCAAATGGCCAAAACCAGAGGGGATTCAGTATTGGTCGTCAACCAGTTCTCAAAGGCAAGAAGGATGATAGTGGCTCCCAAGCCTAACCGTCGTTCGAATCGGCTTTGCCAGAGATTGGGTACAGATTTTGGGGTTTCTTCTTAGAGCATGAAACATAGAGGGAAAACATCAAAGGGTAAAACCCTTACCTCTATGAGTATTCTTGAATCAAATCCTTTGATTCCTAAATCCCATGGATGTGAATCCTAAAAAAATTGAGTGTAGAATGAAAACATCAACGGCTGAGATGGCGACCAATAAAGGCAAAGGAGAGGTGAAGTTGTTCGATTCTGAAAAAGGTTTGGCGGTCTTGCTGGCGAAATACAAATTTGCTAAAGAACGAGGCGCTTTCTCTATTATTTTCTCCGGCGGTTCTCTGTTTAATTCGCTCAGGTTTCTCAAAACTAATTCATTTTTTCTTCCTACTCTGGTTTTGTTTAATATTAATTACTCCATCTTTTGCACACCAAAAATTATCATGTCACCACTACATAACTAGCTACCTCTTAATTTACAAAATATACATCCTTAATATTTACAAAATTCAACACTATTTTGGGGGTGGAAGTGAGGTAGTAATATGTTTTACTAGTATTACTAGTACTCTGTTAGTTAATAAAGAATTGGAATGTTAACTTTCAGTTTATTAGTGGAGCCGCCGTATATTAATTCAATGGACTGGTCGAAATGGCATGTGTTCTGGGTGGACGAAAGAGTTGTTCCTAAGGATCACCCAGATAGCAATTACTTGCTCGCTTATGATAATTTTCTATCCAAGGTACACTTTTTTTTTCTTTTTGTTGGCGTAGAATATTTCAATCTTTATACCAAAATTAATTGATAAACTTATGTGCCTAAATTGTTGCATTTCTGTAGCTAGGTATTTCACTTGGCTATTGTAATGCAATCCTAAGAATTTAGCATATGTTGATATCTTTGTTATGGTTTGACTTAGTAGTGTTTGATCTTATAGGCCTGCATAAAATTTATATACTGCTAGTAGGCCTGACATTATGCATACTCATGTTATATACATGAGTTTTGTGTTTTCTTACTAGACTGAAAATGATAAAGTTTGGATTGGATAAACTCATGACCTAGAGCTCTTTTACTATACATAAATAAATAATTTGTTCTTTCATCTATCTTAAAAATTTAGACGTATTTTTGAATTCGGTGTTGTCTTAACAAATTTTATTTTATCTAGTGCATGATTTTCATTAATCAAAATTATGTCTTTGGGGAGAATGTGGAATCTCATTTTCTTTAGAAGGGTTATAATTTGGTTTTAATTTTATGGCCCCCAACACCCTGCCCAAAAAATTGTTCTCATTGGAAATTGATAGTATTTTGTTCAATAGTTCAATAGTTTTTTCATTTATGATGCGACTTTATGCCTATCTTCATATATGTAATTATGCGTAACCCTGTACCTTTCTCATTACTCTGGCAGGTTCCAATTCTCCCTGGTAATGTTTATGCTATCAATGATGCTCTCTCGGCCGAGGGTGCAGCTGATGATTATGAGACATGTCTTGGGCATTTTGGGCCAAGGTTGAGTCAGAGAATAACCAGTTGAGGAAAACCACGAGTTGTTTAACCTCTAGGATTGAGGTGGAGGAGTTGTTTCCTTATTCACATGGTTATACCGAACTCTGTTTTTTTTTGAAGGATTGAGGAAATTTTTAAGACCCAGCTTCGCGTATGCTCTCTCTCTCTCTCTCTCTACAACACACTCATGCGGACATTTCTAGTACATCCTCTGTGTGTGTTGAACATTTTATTCTTTGCACAATTCTGATTGGGTTTTTATTTACATTTGTGAAGGAATGGACAGTTAAGCTCAAGGATACTTCATGATAAGCACTAATTAATTTTGCCAGCTTAGGTAAGCTTGCACAATATAACGAATACATTTGATTGAACATGTTATTGCATCTTGTAGGTGAAATACCATTTTACCTGAGATGAAATATTTTTGTAAGTATGAGATGATCTCATGTCTAATCATCTATGTAACACTAAATGTGAGAATTAGATTGTCTACTTCTGTGACTTAACTCGCCCAAAGCATACATGTATAAACAAGCTACAGGTCTATTTGATTTGCATACAAGGTTCTGTTACATTACCAATGTCTTCTCTTATAACTGATTGGAAATTTTACGACCGCAGGGTCATGGTTATGCAGTTATAGGCATTGCTTGGAATCATGGAGAGAACTTGTTGGCTTCTTCGGATTTTGGTGGCACCGTTATTGTATGGAAGAGAGCTAAAAAGGGCAATTGTTATGAATAATCCAACCAACAACAATTCAACTACAAACTTGGTGGATTGGTATGATTATTTTTTCTTTCACTTTCTTAAATTCAAATATAGCTTCAGTTATCATATAGCAATTATAGTATATGCTTTGTTGTTGTTATGATTATTTGGTGTTGGTGAATGTTTTTAGTTCTTTCTAATTCATATCTTTATTTTGTCTCTTTGCATTTTCATCTATGTGTTACTTTCTATACTGCAGATAAACTGCCATACTATGCACGAGGTATCCTTAGAATTTGGCTAAACATATAAGCATGCAGGGTCATATATGGCAAGCAGGATTTTAGAATAGTGAAATAGAAGGTGTAGTTTTTGATGACATACCTGAAGCTCTTGAAAAATGGCATTCTTTGGGCATCAAGGTTAGTTCCACTTATTACTGGTCTTTTGTTCCTAATAAGTAATAATTGCTATCGAATGGCTAGTGACATACTATGCACTAATTTTTGTTAAGTTATATGGTGTCTTGAGTCTATTTTTTACTGGCTTTTGGTATACTAAAATTTGCATGTGTTGCACCAGTTGGTACCAATGTTGGGGATATAGGATTGGGGGAAATTGGTTCCAGGGAATTTTTGTATGGGAACAAATTCACAATTGAGGAAATGCAAGATATTAAGCTTATGATCCAGAGCAATATGTACAAGTATCTCAGGCATTCTACTTGATGGGCGGGAGCGCTTTGAGGAGGAGACTATGCCAAGGAAGAAATCCATAGGCCCCAATGATCAAGTCATTGAAGCAGGTAATATTTCTAAGAAGTAGATCTGGTAATAATAACGATAATAAATATCAAGTTTTGCCATGCCATTTTATTCATTGCAATTATTTGGCATATTCCAATTGATTAGTGTTCTAAACACTGCAGTATTTCAATTAGCTTCAATTGCCTTTTAGGTGGAGAGGTTGATTCCAATGAGAATATTAAGTGTGTCTATTCCATCAACCCAATTAACCCAATTGGTGCCATATTAACTGTAAAAAATGTTTATAATCATGAGAGGCATGATGCTTCATAACTGGTCATAAATTTGTATTTGATTGGTGGCATTTATTTTGTAAGTGCCTTTACAAATTTCCTAGTTGTATTTCTACTGGATGTACTCATTTGATGCAGCTTCAACTTGTATGAGTTAAAAGATTTCAGCTTCAACATGTAGCTTCTGGTTCGTCTCTTCTCTCTTATGATTGTGACATTATTGTTGGTCTCTAAATAGAGTTCACTTTTATAGGAAGCCCATCTCTCCGGTGCTTTAATTTTAGCTTACAGCCCATTTTACACTGTGCAGGTGGTGTACAGGTTTACAGTTCAGTGATATGGATCTTTTTCTGTTATTTTCTGTTACAGGTTTTTTATGGATAGTTTAATTAGGCAGTAGTTTAATTTTATGGATAGTTTGGTATATTTTGTGGATGTAGTATTCATAATTCAATATAATAGTAATTATATTGAAAAGTGAATTTGAGATGTATGGATAGTTTGGCATTATTGAGATGTAAACGTATTGTATGGTATTAATATTCTTTGTAATTGACATTACGAAGAATTATTGAGATGTAAACGTATTGTATGGTATTAATATTCTTTGTAATTTTAGCTATATATTAGCATTTTACAGGTGCATTGGTAATATAGGTGAACAATATTTTTTCTTTTTTTTTTAATCTACAACATTTTAAAAACGTTGTGTGAAAGTGTCTAAACGTTGTCTGATATATTAAACTACAACGTTTTTATCCAGAAAACGTTGTGGAATCATATATTTTACGTTTTTAAGCATCAGTTAATTTATGAAAAATAAATCTACAACATTTTTTTTCTTAAAAAACGTTATGGAATGTGTTCAACTACAACGTTTTAAAAACGTTGTGTAAGGGTGTTAAATAGCCACGACTTTTTTCTGACTGAAACCACAATATTTTTTCTGCGTTGTCTATTTACTGTTTTGTAGTAGTGTCTTGCAAAGTATATACCTTATTAGATACCAGTTCTACCTATTCTTTTATTTCACCTACTTGTGCTCAAACGTTTAAATTTGACTCCAGAGAAATTAGACTTTGACTTGTCTATTGAAACTCCGTTAGGAGAAACTTTCGTTACATCCACCATTTATAAATCTTGTTTGATTCAAATTACCTGTTGATCTCATCTCTTTGAAAATACTTGCATTTGATCTGATTTTAGGAATCGATTGGTTAACTACTCATCATGTTAAAATTGTTTATTTTCGCAAGGTTATTAGTTTTCATAATCCTAACTAACCTGTTATGTGAATTCAAGCAATAAAACCACTAAAGTCAATCACTCTCATATCAAGCCATAAAGTTATTGGTTTGTTGAAAAACGGGTGTCAAGCTTTTTTTCGCCCATGTCACCGATTTAAATAAAAATACGTCAGATTTGAATGATATTTCTGTTGTTAATGAATTTCTTGACGTATTTTCCGAAGAACTTCCTGGCCTACTTGTAAGACCCCGAATTTTATGAAATGAAAGTATTCAATTTTCTTATAATTATTATTCTATTTAATGGTTAATTTGATAAAGGGTTAAAGTTAAGAGTGACATTTGAAAATTTTGCAAAGTAAGCAAGTTGATATAAAATATTCGTTGTGTCGGGGAATATTCGTTTTAACAGAAAATATTCGTACGATGGCACAATCATTGGTGGACTCCACAACGGAGGTAC
Source organism: Panax notoginseng (assembly GCA_016801055.1). Taxonomy (NCBI): domain Eukaryota; kingdom Viridiplantae; phylum Streptophyta; class Magnoliopsida; order Apiales; family Araliaceae; genus Panax; species Panax notoginseng. Next base: position 21,170,449 of record CM029021.1, read on the forward strand.
TGTCGTAGTTAGAAAACGACTGAAATATTTTTAAACTGTTGAACTACCTGGTAGTAAAAGAACAGTAAAATGCGTGGTAGCATAGTAGCACACGGTATTGATTATTGATACTTATGTAAGAAGTCACTCAGTTTATTCAATTATTGTTATAGTAGTTGCTGCATAATATCTCTCATATTATTGATTTAATTATTATCACAGTATCATTTGCATAATATTTATTATTAGTAAATCAATAATTGAGACGACAAAGTTATTCATATTATTATTTACAATATTGACAATGTCTAGAAAGTTCTGTCGAGGAGAGGTTTGATTACCTAATTGCGCGCCAATAAGGAGAAATCCTTATCGGAAAACCCCCTCTTTCCTGGGAATGATCTAGTTGTTAAATATTATTTAAATCCGTATTTTTGAAATATCATTCAAAACTGACGTATTTTTGTTTAAATCCGTGACATAAGTTAAGAAAACTTGATATCCGTTTTTCAATAAACGAATAGCTTTATGGCTTGAGATGACAGTGATTGATTTTAATGGTTTGGTTACTTGAATTCGCATAATAGGTTGGTTAGGAATATGAAAGCTAACAACGTTACGAAAACAATCAATTTTTGCCTAATGAGTAGTTAACCAATCAATCCCTAGAATTACGTCAAATATAAGTATTTTCAATGAAATAAGATCGACAGGTAATGTGAGGGTACCGATTTGAACCAAATAAGACTTATAAATAGTGGATGTAATGAAGGTTTCTCTTAACGGAGTTTCAACAGATAAGTCAAAATCTAATTTCTCTAGAGTCAAATTTAAACGTTGAGCGCAAGTAGGAGAAATAAAAGAATGAGTAGAACCAGTATCAAATAAGGTATAGACTTCGCTAGAGTTTATGATAAGCTTATCCGTGATAAGTTTTACTCCATAAAGCAGCATCATGTTGAAAATTTAGATATTTTAAACTCTGGATAAATTTAAAGTCTTTAATATTTATTCTTGATTTCGTTTGAATAATGCTTATATCATTGTCATCATCCTTATGCTTATATTGTAATGAAAGTCATCTGTGGTTTACGTGCATAGATGGACTGTTGATTGGTATGATTAAGACCATGAATTATTTGGTATAATCATGACCGTAATGTTACAAATGATGTGGTAAAAATCTTCATTGGCCCGTAGTGCATTGATGGACAGTTGTTGGTATGATTATGACTAGGGATTATTCGGTATAATCATGACTATTGGTGAAAATACGAATATCCTTGGCCCGTAGTGCATGGATAATTCGTGGTCGTGATACTAATGAATATTCTTAGCCGTAGTGCATGGATAATTCATAAATGTGATACTAACGAATATCATTGGTCGTAGTGCATGGATAACTCGGTGATGTATTGATCTGAGTCTCAGCAATAAAATATTGATAATAAACTTTTAATTCGTAGAAGATAGTAGATATCGTGCTCTACTTGACTCTTCTAAAAAAAATAGTTGTATGTCTTTGGCCTGTAGTGCAAAGATGAACTGTTAATGAGTATCTTTGGCCCGTAGTGCGAAGATGAATTTATTAGTATGATTATGAACAGGAACTGTGATTTGGTATAACCATGATCTTTGATATTTCAGGTAAAGACATGTGATAAAAATTATCTTTGTCCTGGGTGCGAAGAGGAATTTAAAATTACAATTATGATTATGAGTTATTCACATGATTGTGGACAGGAACTGTTGATTGATGTTACAGAGATAAAACATTGTTCGTGGACTTTTAACATGGAGAAGATAATAGACTTTATGGTCTATTTGCCTCTTCTAATGGATTGCTCGTTCCGCTGCAACTATGGTTGAAAAGTTTTATCATCTACCATATGTTCTAAATCTCTGATTCATTACTGATGAAGGCTATTAATAATTTAATTATCTTTAGTCGTGATATTCTTTACTGGGCTAGTTGTGCTCACCCTTTTGTTTCACAGTTCCTTTCAGGTAATAAGAGTTTAGCTGGGTCAAGCGGGGGTAACAGGGGAATAGAACAGTGGTCGATAGCTATTGAGGTTTCCCTAAAACAGTATGGAAATAATTTTATTGAGAATTTTAGATAAATGTGTCTTATTTTATACATCATTTTAACCGTTGATTTTGGTAAACTGAATAGGGTGAGGTGAACCCAACTTTAAAAAGGTGTTTTGTCACTATTATACAAGATGTCTAATGACAGACGACTTCGTGTTATCATAAGACAGGGTTGTGCACATGCACTTGCTGATTATATCTATGACCACTACCTATATAATCTTGGGGTTTGGTTGAAATATAATTCTCAATTGGAGACAATGAAGATAATTATATGTCAAGAAAAGACTCACTATTGGAAAGAATATGATAATAATCTTCTCATTTTTCTTTGGAGTCTATTGGGTCAACCAAGGATAATTCTCGAGTCATATGATATCTATCATAACTTAGATGCATGGCCTCCCATGTACGAAGGTTTTCTTGAGCATTTTTCAAAGATTTTAATTTCTAAAACAGTTATTGACTGTACCTTTATGTAAGGTACCTTTGTAAGGTATCACTGTGAGATGCTATCCAAGTAAAAGGATGAGAGTTACAGTTGGTATACACAACATATGTGTTGTCATACTCTGCACGACAGTTCAACAGTTTTATAAATGAAGTTTGTATTTGATTTCTGTAGTGTGTTATCTGGCGACTCAGAATGGGTCGTGTGGACCTATTTTGGGGGCGTCACACTACCCCCAGAGCGTGAAATCAAATTTTGTATTGACCTTGAACCTGATACAAAACCTATTTCCAAAACCTCATATCGAATGACTCTTATTGAACTTCAGGAGTTAAAAACCCAACTACAGAGGTTGGTAACCGAGCCTCTATTTGGTGACTTCCTTTATGGAATGCAGCGAAGCCAGACTCTTCGTAGGGGACGTCATCTTTGTGCGTTGACAAGCTGATAGGTATCAATGTGAGGTGTTATCCAAGTAAAGGGATGAGAGTCTCAATTGGATTTATCATCTACAGCGATGCTTCAGGCAGTTTAGGACGTGTTCTCATACAACATGGGAAAGTCATAGCCTATGCCTCATGAAAACTCAAAGAATATGAGAGAAATTATCCTACTCATGCTCTAAAGTTGGCAGTAGTCGTTTTCGCGTTAAAAATCTAGAGATACTACTTGTATGGGGAGAAAGTGGACCATGAGAGCCATAAATATCTCCACTCAAAATGAACTTAACATACGCCAAAGACGTTGAGTAGAGCTGTTGAAAGGTTTTGACCATACCATTCAATACTATCCTAGAAAAACGAACGTGATAGCTGATGCGTTAAGTAGAAATCATATGTGGGTACAAGTGCGATATTGTTAACACAAAGACCCATTTCGTATGACTTACAAAGGATGAAGATAGAGTTAAAGACTTCAAGGACCCACGTGATGATGTTGAATATACGCGTAGAACCAGCTTTAATCGATAAAGTTAAAATTGCTCAAGCTACAGACCCAGAGCTGATAAATATTAAGGAGAAAGTACAAGAATGTGTTATTTCAGAAGCAAGAATCGAAGAATAGAGGAAATCTCAACCCTCGATTTATTGTTTTATTTGAAATCCTTGATCGAGTAGGAACTGTAGCCTATAGACTAGCCTTACAACCAAGTATGTCTCATGTTCATAATATTTTTTATATATCTATATTACGTAAATATGTGGAAGACTTAAACCACATTATTGAATTAGAACCAGACGTGATAGCCGAAGATTTAACGTATGAAGAGGTACCTATTAAAGTCTTAAATAAGAAGGAACATATTCTGCGCTCAAAGGTTATACCTCAAGTCAAAGTTTTATGGAGAAACCATGGTATTGAGGAAATGACTTGGGAGTTAGAATCTGAAATGAAAACAAGGTATCCTCATTTCTTCGAACTACTAGGTACGTAAATTTCGGGGACGAAATTTCATAAGGAGGGGAGATTGTAAGACCCCGAATTTTATGAAATAAAAGTATTCAATTTTTCAATTCAGTAAACAGTGAGATTGATAAAAGGTTAAAGTTAAGGGTGATATATAAAACTTTTGCAAAGTAAGCAAGTTGATATAAAATATTCGCTGTGTCGGGGAATATTTGTTTGGTCGAAAAATATTCTTTTTGTCAGGGAATATTCGTACGACGTCACAATCATTGGTGTACCCCACAAAGGAATAACTGTCAGATATAGAAAGTGACAAAAATATCTTTTTATAAAAATAACGGCAAGACTTTTACCGTTAAACTGTTGATATATCCAGTGATAAAAGTACAGTAATACGCGTGGTTGCACAGTAGCACACGGTATTGCACAGTATCTCTGATTATTGATGCTTACGTAAGAAGTCACTCAGTTTTATTCAATTATTGTATTAGTAGTTCATGCATAATATCTCATATTATTTATTCAATTATTGTCACAATATCATCTGCATAATATTTTATATTATTAAATCAATAATTGGGACAACACATTTATTCATATTATTATTTGCATTATTGACAATGTCAAAAAAGTTCTGTCGAGAAAAGGGGTTAGGTCATCTAATTGCGCGCCAATAAGAAGAAATCTTTATCGGAAAGCCCCCTCTTTCCTGGGAATGATCTGGTTGTCTATATTGTAAGTTATAATATTAATGATGAATAATGATTAAAAGATTAAAAATGTGTTTATTAAAGATAAGTGATTTGTGGTAAATATTTATTCAATTTTTTTGATATAAATATAGGGATTTGTTATGAGGCGTTTGTTGTAAGTTTGACTTATTATTCCATGAGAAGATGTACTAATTTTCTGGACCGTCGGTGGTGGTTTTAATAGTAAATTAATCTAGACTGTCGGTGGTGGTTTTAATAGTAAATCAATCTGGACCGTCGGTGGTGGTTTTAATAGTAAATCAATATGGACCGTCGGTTGTGGTTTTAATAGTAAATCAATATGAACCGCCCATTTTAATAGTAAATCAATCTGGATCGTCCGTGAATTAGTTACTATTTAGTCCATTCCCTTATAAATAGAAGTTTAATTCTTCTTTCATTCTACCAATTCACTAAGACTCACAAGAGAAACTATAGAGAGTAAGAAGAAGAGTATTCTGCTACTTCACTATTGCAGTATCCAGTCTTCTGCTAAGGTAAGAAGTATTATTTCTTTCGTATTTGTAAGGAATATTATTTTTTGTATTCATCCTTTAATCTGTGGGTATAACCTGTCTACGCGGATTACGTACCGCATGACAGGTGAAAATTTATTTATAGTTTCGTATGTTATTTTTTTTTATATTTTTAAATCTAAATTTACTATAGTAAGTATTACTTCTATAATTCCTGAAATTAGTAGAATATCCTTGAGTTTTGCACTTCATCTAGTATCGTTTCATTGGAATATTGGTCTGAACTTTGTTATTAAATTTCAATATTTTTACTTGGGGTACTATTCACGAGTTACTATTCACTCAGGGATTCGGGGTACTTTGCATGATGGGGTACTATTCATTTGGTACTATTCACTCGGGTATTATTTACTCGGAGATTTGGGATACATTTTATGACAAATTACTATTCATTTGTTACTATTCACTCGGGTACTATTTGTTAGTTCCCAGAGGGCACAATAGATCTAGAAAGGGGGGTTGAATAGATCCTTTTTCGTTTCAAAAATACTTTTCTGGTTTATGATGTATTGTTCATATTAGAGTATATGACAAACATAGAATCTTTTCAAGCACAGCGGAATAAGTAAAAGATTCCCCTTCATTGATATATTCATAATCATACATACATTGTTCATTGGTTTAGTTTAGTTGTAAGTAGTTAAAACATACATAGCAGTTATAACAGTTATAGACATAATATAAATGACATAATGTAAAAGACACAAGGGGTTTTAAGTGGTTCAGAGACTCAAGCTCCTAATCCACTCTTCTGCTTTCAACTAGCAGGATTTCCACTAAGGAAGGGCAGCACCCTGAATCTCTACGATTCCTTCAAGGCCAGCAGCCTTGGGACTTCAGTTCACTAAGAACTCTTCAAGGCCAGCAGCCTTGGGACTCCTCTAGTTCCCTAGGAACTCTTCAAGCCCAGCAGGCTTGGAACTTCGTTTAGTCCCCCTGGACAAGGACCCTTTGGCCCTGCTTTGTTTAGTCCCTTCGGACATGGACCCTCTTGGCCCTGCTTCATTTAGTCCCACTGGACAAGGACCCCTCAGGCCCTGGCTTTGTTGAGTTGTTGGTTTGTTGTTGTTGGAGTCGGTGCTGAGCTGCTAAGATGTCTTCATGCTCTGAACATCTTCTATCTGTAGCAGCTTAGCTTGATCATCCTTGAAGAGCAGTTGAGTGTTGCATGATGCTCAGCTTCTCAAGTTGCTCATCTACTTCGGATGACCCCTTGATGAACTGCCTTGAAGATCTTTCTCCTTGGTACTTGATGGCTGCACATGAGAGGCTTCTAGGATGACTGTAAGCTCTTCTGCAAGGTACTTAGAAGCTTCCTCATGCTTGACGCCAAGATGGCTTTTGTGATCTCCCTTCTTGCTACTAGATGCCTTCCCATGATGGACTTGCTAAGCTGACTGTAGGCTCTTCTCTAATGTACTTAGAGTCTTCCCATGATGGACATCCAGATGACATGATGCTCTCCTTTCTCTCGGCAGTTCAGAACACTCTTCATGTAGTTGAACTCTCACTTCTACATAGTAGAACTCACACTTCTACTTCTTTGTTGATCTGACTTCTGAGTGTTCTTGGTGGATCGTAGAGTGAGCCTCTGGACTCATTATCACTTGATTCGATCGGTCCACATTCTCTCCAAAAACTCACAACTCCAACAACTTTTGATCTTTGAAGCTCTTCTCTATTTATACACCTTCCCAATCTTTCCGTTGGAAAGTAGCCGTTGGACGCTATTCAAATGTCTTCACAGATCTCGAGTTGCTTGATGTAGACTGCTTGATGTGACTTGTCATACTTTATCTGACGCTGCAGTCTACTTTTTTCACCTACCCTGTCAGATGTATCACTTTACTGTCTTGGGCAGGTTGAAAACTTTATTTCTTCTAATTTCTTGATCAGAGGTTGTCCTTTTGCATCGATGCTCTCAATAAGCATTTATCCAAATATTACCCTTCAGATTGAACCGTTGCCAATGCTTCATTCTTCAGGTATTCGAACTCTACGATTCTGATCCATGTCTTCAAGGACCTGATCGTAGTGCTTTATTGAATGTTGCTCGTTGACTGGCAGAGTTAACACTACGATCTGGAAGAGTGTTAATTGTATTTTCAATGTAAAACACCTCTTCCTTGTATTATGCAGTGCTTCAATACTCGACTGTTCTCAGATACTGATGGCTTAATTCCTAGCTCTGGTCCCCTTCTGAATATCAAGACACTTCAGATTTGTGGTGCGTCCAGCTTACTTTCTCCTTGTGATCTCCCGTTCACTTATCATCAATGATCTGACCCACACTTAATCACTTTAGCCTTGCTCTTCAGAGGCTGACCAGTATCTCGGTTCACCTTCCATCAGTTCCTTCTTTGTTTGGCAAGCACTACGATCTTGGTTGCTTCCAAGATCGTTGTCTTCTGTTCTCTTGACAGCTACTGCATTAGCTGACTTTTTCTTAATCAGCTGCTGAAGTCTTCTATGAATCATCTTGTGGAAGACTTCATCACAAATGGCCTTACAACTCAATCTTGATGCTGATTGGATTGTTGCTTAGTTCTTATGTTAGCCTGCATGCCATTCGTTGAGTGCTCTCTGGTTCCCTTACTGTGGATTTCATCTTTGCAGTGCCAACCAGAGGCTTCGTACCTTTGGATATTCTGGGAGTGCTCATCTGTTGAGAATCATATCTACTCTACGATTCTGACTTAGCATTGTGAGCACTTCTTTTGGATTCGTAGTTCTGCACTCTACGATTCAGCTTTGGCTGTGTAGACTCTACCCGAGATGTAGTTCTGCACTCTACGATTTAGCTTTGGCTGTGCAGACTCTACGATCCGAGATGTAGTCCTGCACTCTACGATTCAGCTTTGGCTTTGCAGACACTACGATCCCGAGATCAGATCTTGACACTCTACGATTCTGCCTTGTGCTTGTTGTCTTCATCTGATCTTGCCTGACTACGATCTCTGCATTCATTCAGTGGACTCTACGATCTCAGAGTGTAGTCTTCGATCCTTGTCTTTGGCTTTGGCATTGCTAGACTCTACGACTCTGATCGTAGTCTTCATTTCATTCTTGGCTTTGACAGATGATCGTTCGGCTTATAGACAGGCTGTCTCTACGATTCTGAACGTGACTTCCTCAGGACACTACGATCCCGAGAAAACTCTTCACGACACACTACGATCCTTCTTCGTTTCCCCTGGAAGTCTACGAACTCCGAGATCTCACTATCTTGCATACTCCTATTCTGCCTCGATAGCTGCCGAGTTATCTATGACTCTCCTGGCAGACTACGACTGCTGGTGCAGTGCTTCGACGATCAAACTAGCCTATCTATTACATTATAAGATCAACCTAACATACTTGATCTTTCTATATTTATAGTCCTTGTACATCATTTCTTTTTAAGGACTTTACAAAGCTGTTTTGCTTATGTAGGATCAACCTAACATATTTGATCAATTCATTCTAAGTCCTTGTACACATATTCTATTTTCTATCAAGGGACTTTACAGCTTTTCTTCATGCAAGCATACTTGCATATTCTTCATTCATATACTATATATATATATATATATATATATATATATATATATATATATATATATATATATATATATATATATATATATATATATATATATATATATATATATATCAAATCATATATAAATAGGAATAGCATTCACATGCTTATTCCTGACAATCTCCCCTATTTGATTATGACAAAAATAATAAGTGCATATGCATGTTATGAATGAATCTTAGATACAGTGAGCAGCTGTATTTCTAAATGGTTAATCATGAATGGCATTTATATAGATATGACAATTATATATAGACATTCTACATCCTGGATCCAGAACATACTAACAGACTAGAGATGTACCTCCTTGGCTCCATGTATATTTCCAGGATGCTTGTTGATCAGCTACTCATCTGATCCTGCTTCTTTTTCTTGCTCCCCCTCAGATGATGATCTTCCATCTTTGCTTGGTTTGCCCTCATCATCTTTCTTATCTGGCTCCCCCTCAGAATGTGCTCCCATGGGATCATCACCTTTAGGCTCCCCCTCAGATGATGATTCTTTATCTGCTGCTGCTTTTTTCTGCTTTGACTTCTTCTCCCTTATCTGCATTTTCTTCTTTTGATGCCTCTTGCTCCTCTTCTTTCTTTGCCTCTTTTTCTCCCCCTTTTTGTCATCAATCATTTGAGACAGCTGCTCCGTGTTGGAATTAAGCTGCTCCATCAGGTAGGAGGAGTTGGCAACTTCAAATTTAAGCTCTTGCTGGCCGAGCTCAAGTTGCACTGAGAAGGTCTGCTTCATATCATCAATCTTGTCAGAGAGGGCTGCTAGCTGCTCTGCATTTGCCTTCTGAGCATGTAGAGCCGCAGCCTTCAGGTCTTGGATGGTTTTCTGATAGATGCTATCTCTCTCTTGCATTTTGAGATATACATCAGTCACCATAGCTTGAAGCTTGTTCTGGAAAGAGTCATCTCCTGCTGCTGTCTGCTTCTGTGATTCTTCAGTAAGCATGGATATCTTCTTGCTTAAATCAACAGAGCTTTGCTGTAGTTCCTGCTCCAAAGCAGTTTGATCCTCTTGACTGGCAGTTTCAGGTTGAGCAATTGATTGGACTCTACGATTGTTATCCTTAGACATATTTTCAAAAATGTGGATGATCTGTACAATCGTGGAGTACCAATCACTTGTGGAAGATGATGGAGTATCTGACAGCAGTGTTTGAACATTAGGATGCGTCTGAGATAGATCTTGAACATCATTAGTCGTAGAGTGAACAGACTCTACGATCGGCTCCTTGGTCATGACTCTTCTTCCCTCAGAGTCTACTCTACGATCGTAGGGTATGTGGAGATTTTCAGCTTGTCTGTAGACTTTGAAGTGAGGCTCGTTGGTGAGCAGTTTGGTGGCAAACTTCGTTATCCTTGGAGAGTTCTGAGCCACCAGTTCCATGCTTGGAAAGGTCTTGTAACACCAACTGATGTAGCTTCCATCTTTTTTCAGCAAGGGCCTTCAACCATGGCAGATCATTTGATACTTCAGGAGAGGGAACTGGATGATCTTGTTCATTTGCTTCTTGAGGTGCAGAATCAGAATCTCCTCTAGTCTCTTTTCTCACAGAGCCGGAGCTTCCTTGGTTATTCTCAGCAGAGAACTCCTTTAGCTGGTTTTCATTATCAGATTCTTCTTGAGCACCTTCAGCAGAAAATCCTTCTTGCTGAGATTCATCATCTGAGCTGTCATCAGCAAGACTTCCCTTTGATTCTTCTTCTTCACTGCTGGCTTCTTCTTCAGTATCTTTTCCTGAGGACACAGACTCATCATCACTTAATTCAATGATGGCATTAGATTGACTGCTGTTCCTCTTGAAGGCAAACTGAGCTTGTAGCCTATAAATCTTCCTTCTTAGTGGAGGTTTAACCACTGGAGATACAGACTTTTCATCTTCAGTCTCTGACTCATCTTGCTCATCTGATAAACTCCTTTGGGGATCAGCGCTAGCATGGGCAGACTCTTCTGCCTTGTCCTCATCACTGTCTGAGCCATTTTGGTTTGAGGGATCATTTTCTTCTTCTTCTTCTATAGCATTATCTGACCCATTCACTGGGCTGGTTGGAGCAGTTGCACTTGGGGATGCACTTTGATCATCACTACTTTCTTTTTCTTCATCAGAGTGACTGCTCTGAGAATTGGCCATAGGGCTTGAGCATTCTTCTTCTTCATCAGCAATTTTTGTTCTTTCTCTTATCACATCAGCTTCATAATCATGGCTGGATGCTGACTGTGGGGACTGGACTACATCTTCAATTCCTTTTTCTTCTGCTGACCCTTCGTCCCTTTCTTCAGTAGATGTATTGATTCGAGATGCTAAGACTGGTTCTTCATTCACCTTAGCTCTCTTGCTGACTGGCCCTTGAAGCAACCTGCTGCTTCTTCTTTTTGTGGTCTCAGCAATTTGGGCTGTTTCTTCTTCATTCTTGTTCAAGGAGGAGACTCTCCTTGATGGGGCCTGGGATTTCTTCACATTTCCAGCTTTCTTCACCACCTTTAATTTCTTCCTAGCTAGGGTGATTTCAGCTTCTGTAAAGTTATCAGACTCAGAGTTCTCTGTCTTTACTGTCTTCCTCTTCTTAGCAGAGGCTCTACTGTTGCTCCCAGCTGTCAGCCTTTTGTTCTCCTTGGGGTTCTTCTTCCAGTTTTCAAATAACTCTGGAGACATCACCTTGTGCACATTCAGGGTTTCTCCCTCATCTTCCTTGATTTTTCCCCCTAATTTTTTCTTCAGAATGATACTCAGCAACCTTCCATGAAACACCTTGGTCAGTGGTTTCTTCTCAGCCTTCTCTACCCACTTAGAGATCTGATCAAACAAGATAGCTCCAAAGTCGATTTGTTTCTTCAGAACTATTGCTGACATGATTTTCAACTGCTGGTCGATCACTGTGTCATGTGCAGTGTTCTTACACAGTATGCACTTTCCAACTATTTTAGCAAGGAACTCATATTGCTCAGGAAACTCCTTCTTCTTCATGTCCTTGAAACTAGGGTTTCTTCGATACCCCATAACTTCCTTTGCTAGTTCAGAGTTGACATTATCAAGGTTTTTAGCCCTTGGTTAGGAAACCCGAGGCATTGATTGAGGTCAGAAGATTTTAACTTTAGAGACTGATCTTTAACCTTGGTAGTCAGGGTTTCCGAATTTATAGAGACGTTTGAGTAGAATTCTTTGACTAGATTGTAGTAGACTCGAGTATTTGCCTCAAGGCATTCTGAAAATCCAGCCTTCTTTACAAGCTCGAGAATATCCCTGAACTTCTTTTCAGATTTCTCAAACGATTTGGTTCCAAGCTGAATACCAGTGATTACTTGCCAGTTTTCCATTTTGAGTAGTTTGAAGAATGTGAGTGTTAGATATAGAGAGATTATGCGAGATGGCTGATGGAGATTTGGTAAGGCTCTGGAGGGTTAACTGATTTTGCTTCTTGAAAAGCTTTCTAGGGTTTTGAAAAAGGGAGGGAGAAAGGTTCGATATCTTTTGGTAACTGTCTGCAGATTTGAACTCGTCTTTATGGCAGTCCCTTCTAGCTCTGCATACTCAGTGATGTGTCAACTGTTCATTGGTTACACATTGCCCAGTAATGAGCTGTAACTTCCCACTACTTTTTAGTTGACAAAGAAGTGGACGTTTAGTTGACGTGGCTTTGACCGTTGACCTTCTGGTTCGTAGAGTAGTATGATGAGATAACTACAGACTCTACGATTTTTGTTGACTCAACGATCCACTTCTGAGAGATGCTGCAGTGAATGATTTTGTCTTTCCTCCTTACTTTGATTCAGCATAGCTCAATCACTGATGTATTTGAACTTATCTCCTTAACTTGAATGGCTTAGTAGATGTCTCATTCTTCATGCTCCTTGTGAAATAGAGTACCCTTGGGTAGAACCACGATCGTTGAGTTGTCTTCTACGATCGCTGCAATTGCACTACAATCGTTTAGTCCTTGTCAAACTCAACTCTACGATCGCTGACTGACTTGATTCTTCTGAGATGAAATAGATCAAGTATTCCTTCTGGGATAAGATAGCTCAGGAAGGGCCAACCTCTTAGAGAGAGCTAAGGGTCAGGTTTGTCCCTGAGGCGCTTTCCAGATGAAATACTATGGCAGTGGTTTGCAATGACATCTCATTAGACCTTTTCTGATGGGAAGATCTTCTATCAGCTTTCAGTATTTGCATTTCTAAAATCGTGGTGTCCTCCTGCTCTTACTCTACGATCGTATGTTTGATCGTAGGCACTTCACGATTATGGATTAGGTGGCTGAAGGGTTATCAGTAGTACGTTTTGAGACGTTCCTACTGACTATGGATCTTCATTTTGGTTCATCAACCACAAAGTTTTGGGACTCTGTAGCTGGTACATTTCTTCCAGGTTTAATAGTGCTGTTATTCCTTAACAGATCACTGCTCCCCCATTATTGATGCTGTCATCTCAGATGGATGTGATTCCTTTTGCATGTTCATTTGAAAGCTGCCCAGCACTTCTCCTTCTGACTGGAATCATCACCCTTGCTTAATTTTCCTTGTATCGTAGAGATGGATATTTTCAAGATTAATCACTCTACGATCATTCGACAGCACTACGAACGTAGTCTTCTTTGACAGTCCTTTGTTTTGAGAAGTTCCGCTACATAGAGAACTCCTTTTGTCTTAAGCTCAATGATCTTCTGTTGTGAGCTTCCCTTGAGGATCCTTTTCATAAAGCATATCTGTCTTGATATGGGCACATAGAATCCTCTTTTTCTTCTGTTGCATGGCATGCTTTCATCAACAGATTTACAGCCATGTGAGCTCCATTCCGGTTAGCTCAGAGGGTCTTCAAGGACAGGCTTGGGCAAATAGAAACTTTATCAGATACATCTCTGAATCGTCCTTAGCCTTCTGCTGGTTGAGACCTAATGAGTGAAGTCTTTTGCTTCAGCATTCCTTAGTGTGGTCAGATTGACCAAGTACCTGCAGGTTTAGATATATTTCTACTTTTGGTCCCCATTGTTGAATGGGTCCTGCTAGGTTAGTTTTCTAAACCCCTATTCCTCTTAACTGGATAATCATCATGTTTATCACCAACAGATATATTCATGCATACAACTATCTTGAGATAATACATTTTTGAGATGCATGATGGTGAGTGAGTAGGATTTAACGATTAATAACACACTCTCTATCTATGATGGTTTCATCATTTACTGGGTTCTGTTCACAGTGTTTAAGTGTTCACAGAGTGCGAATCAACTCTACAATTTATGAGTATCTAGTTGATTCATGGACGTGATCAGTTTCTACAAATCAGCAAGATCCTCTTGTAGACCTGATCATTCTCTGTGTGTTGTCAAACACTTAGAACATAGACTTGTACATACGTACTAGCACACCAGCAATGATTACTTCACATAAAGTCCATATGGTCAGTGATACTCTTATGATCTATTTCAGATTTTCTTCAAGATGTAATCTTCCGCCTAAAACTTGGTTAAAGAGAAAGTTTATAGACATTTGAATTTTCCATCTTCAGACTACTTTCTCTCTTCACCTTTTTAGGTAGATTATGACTTCTTGACAGAATACTGTCATAGTTCATAAGATGGTGCAAATATGATGTACACATTGATAATGGTGAGGAACCGTACCTTTTTACTGTCATTTACCTTAGATATACTGAGTTCAGGTATTGATGTACATAGCTTTTACTTTTGCTCTTTTCAGCTTAATACTTCTTGTTGGCCTTTCATCAATCAGTCGTGGTCTTATAGGTTGAGAGAATCAAGGCATTAAGATCTTTGACATCCTTGAGTTTGCAGAGATAGCACCCAGTTGTTGGTTGGTCACTCATAAGTTTGAGAAGGTCTTCTTTCTGCTCTTGATCAGCATTTCTTAGTACGCGTGACCTCTTCATCTTTCAGATTGAAGAATGCTTTACTCTTTGTCGCTGATGTCTCTTACTTTCTTTCTCTCGTCTGATCTTCAGACTATAAGATTGACTGCAGGCTAGGATTGGTCTAGTTGATATAACAATTAAGGATATGGACCAATCTGAGCAGCTTCAGGTGTATGCACATATTTACCTATACACAATATTTCCAACTTGTTAGCTCTTCTGCATATAACAAGTTACTTACTACTAAACTAGGTTTCGAACAATGTTAGTGCCTGGGATCAGACTCAAAGCGATTAGCTTTTGAATATAGCATGAGAACCTGCTCTGATACCAATTGTTAGTTCCCAGAGGGCACAATAGATCTAGAAGGGGGGGTTGAATAGAACCTTTTTCGTTTCAAAAATACTTTTCTGGTTTATGATGTATTGTTCATATTAGAGTATATGACAAACATAGAATCTTTTCAAGCACAGCGAAATAAGTAAAAGATTCCCCTTCATTGATATATTCATAATCATACATACATTGTTCATTGGTTTAGTTTAGTTGTAAGCAGTTAAAACATACATAGCAGTTATAGCAGTTATAGACATAATGTAAATGACATAATGTAAAAGACACAAGGGGTTTTAAGTGGTTCAGAGACTCAAGCTCCTAATCCACTCTTCTGCTTTCAACTAGCAGGATTTTCACTAAGGAAGGGCAGCACCCTGAATCTCTACGATTCTTTCAAGGCCAGCAGCCTTGGGACTTCAGTTCACTAAGAACTCTTCAAGGCCAGCAGCCTTGGGACTCCTCTAGTTTCCTAGGAACTCTTCAAGCCCAGCAGGCTTGGAACTTCGTTTAGTCCCTCTGGACAAGGACCCTTTGGCCCTGCTTTGTTTAGTCCCTTCGGACAAGGACCCTCTTGGCCCTGCTTCATTTAGTCCCACTGGACAAGGACCCCTCAGGCCCTGGCTTTGTTGAGTTGTTAGTTTGTTGTTGTTGGAGTCGGTGCTGAACTGCTAAGATGTCTTCATGCTCTGAACATCTTCTATCTGTAGCAGCTTAGCTTGATCATCCTTGAAGAGCAGTTGAGTGTTGCATGATGCTCAGCTTCTCAAGTTGCTCAACTACTTCGGATGACCCCTTGATGAACTGCCTTGAAGATCTTTCTCCTTGGTACTTGATGGCTGCACATGAGAGGCTTCTAGGATGACTGTAAGCTCTTCTGCAAGGTACTTAGAAGCTTCCTCATGCTTGACGCCAAGATGGCTTTTGTGATCTCCCTTCTTGCTACTAGATGCCTTCCTATGATGGACTTGCTAAGCTGACTGTAGGCTCTTCTCTAATGTACTTAGAGTCTTCCCATGATGGACATCCAGATGACATGATGCTCTCCTTTCTCTCGGCAGTTCAGAACACTCTTCATGTAGTAGAACTCTCACTTCTACATAGTAGAACTCACATTTCTACTTCTTTGTTGATCTGACTTCTGAGTGTTCTTGGTGGATCATAGAGTGAGCCTCTGGACTCACTATCACTTGATTCGATCAGTCCACCTTCTCTCCAAAAACTCACAACTCCAGCAACTTTTGATCTTTGAAGCTCTTCTCTATTTATACACCTTCCCAATCTTTCCGTTGGAAAGTAGCCGTTGGACGCTATTCAAATGTCTTCACAGATCTCGAGTTGCTTGATGTAGACTGCTTGATGTGACTTGTCATACTTTATCTGACGCTGCAGTCTACTTTTTTCACCTACCCTGTCAGATGTATCACTTTACTGTCTTGGGCAGGTTGAAGACTTTATTTCTTCTGATTTCTTGATCAGAGGTTGTCCTTTTGCATCGATGCTCTCAATAAGCATTTATCCAAATATTACCCTTCAGATTGAACCGTTGCCAATGCTTCATTCTTCAGGTATTCGAACTCTACGATTCTGATGCATGTCTTCAAGGACCTGATCGTAGTGCTTTATTGAATGTTGCTCGTTGACTGGCAGAGTTAACACTACGATCTGGAAGAGTGTTAATTGTATTTTCAATATAAAACACCTCTTCCTTGTATTATGCAGTGCTTCAATACTTCTGTTTGCTTAGACTGTTCTCAGATACTGATGGCCTAATTCCTAGCTCTGGTCCCCTTCTAAATATCAAGACACTTCAGATTTGTGGTGCGTCCAGCTTACTTTCTCCTTGTGATCTCCCGTTCACTTATCATCAATGATCTGACCCACACTTAATCACTTTAGCCTTGCTCTTCAGAGGCTGACCAGTATCTCGGTTCACCTTTCATCAGTTCCTTCTTTGTTTGGCAAGCACTACGATCTTGGTTGCTTCCAAGATCGTTGTCTTCTGTTCTCTTGACAGCTACTGCATTAGCTGACTTTTTCTTAATCAGCTGCTGAAGTCTTCTATGAATCATCTTGTGGAAGACTTCATCACAAATGGCCTTACAACTCAATCTTGATGCTGATTGGATTGTTGCTTAGTTCTTATGTTAGCCTGCATGCCATTCGTTGAGTGCTCTCTGGTTCCCTTACTGTGGATTTCATCTTTGCAGTGCCAACCAGAGGCTTCGTACCTTTGGATATTCTGGGAGTGCTCATCTGTTGAGAATCATATCTACTCTACGATTCTGACTTAGCATTGTGAGCACTTCTTTTGGATTCGTAGTTCTGCACTCTACGATTCAGCTTTGGCTGTGTAGACACTACGATCCCGAGATGTAGTTCTGCACTCTACGATTTAGCTTTGGCTGTGCAGACTCTACGATCCGAGATGTAGTCCTGCACTCTACGATTCAGCTTTGGCTTTGCAGACACTACGATCCCGAGATCAGATCTTGACACTCTACGATTCTGCCTTGTGCTTGTTGTCTTCATCTGATCTTGCCTGACTACGATCTCTGCATTCATTCAGTGGACTCTACGATCTCAGAGTGTAGTCTTCGATCATTGTCTTTGGCTTTGGCATTGCTAGACTCTACGACTCTGATCGTAGTCTTCATTTCATTCTTGGCTTTGACAGATGATCGTTCGGCTTATAGACAGGCTGTCTCTACGATTCTGAACGTGACTTCCTCAGGACACTACGATCCCGAGAAAACTCTTCACGACACACTACGATCCTTCTTCGTTTCCCCTGGAAGTCTACGAACTCCGAGATCTCACTATCTTGCATACTCCTATTCTGCCTCGATAGCTGCCAAGTTATCTATGACTCTCCTGGCAGACTACGACATCTGTTGCAGTGCTTCGACGATCAAACTAGCCTATCTATTACATTATAAGATCAACCTAACATACTTGATCTTTCTATATTTATAGTCCTTGTACATCATTTCTTTTTAAGGACTTTACAAAGCTGTTTTGCTTATGTAGGATCAACCTAACATATTTGATCAATTCATTCTAAGTCCTTGTACACATATTCTATTTTCTATCCAGGGACTTTACAGCTTTTCTTCATGCAAGCATACTTGCATATTCTTCATTCATATATATATATATATATATATATATATATATATATATATATATCATAATCAAATCATATATAAATAGGAATAGCATTCACATGCTTATTCCTGACACTATTCACTCGGGGTAATATTTATTCGGGGTACTTTGCTTGAAGGAGAACTATTTATTTGGTACTATTCATTCGGGTACTATTGACGGGGTACTATTCACGACAAAAGTAATTTTTTTTCTGTCCAAATTATCTTTGATATATGAATCTTATTCTTAAATTTGAATCCATGTTTTGATCATCATATTGACCATTTGGACATTCTTGAACTCTGAATAAATTAAATTATAAATCTCTAATATATATCCTTGATCTCACTCGATTAATTTCTTATATCATTGTCATCATCCTCATGCTTATGTTGTGGTAAAAGTCATCTTTGGCCCATAGTGCATAGATGTACTGTTAATTGATATGATTATGACCAGAAAAGTTTGTATTGGTATAATCATAACCTGTAATGTTACAGACAAATGATGTGGTGAAAGTCCTCTTTGGCCTGTAGTGCATAGATGAACAATTGTTTGGCATGATCATGACCACTGGTGATACTAATGAATATCCTTTGCCCGTAGTGCATGAATAATTTGTTCATGTGATACTAACGAATATCCTTGACCCGTAGTGCATGGATAATTTGTTAATGTGATATTAACGAATATCCTTGGCCCGTAGTGCATGGATAATTCGATGATGTGAAATGTTTATTGATTGGTATTACATGGATAAAATATTAATGATGAATTTTTAAATTATAGAAGATAGTCGATATTATTCTTTACTTGACTCTTCTAATGGATTGTTGTTTCCGCTGCAGTTGTTGATCTAAAACTTGTTGTCTATTGTATTCTATCAGATTTTTTTCTGTTGAGGACTAAGGATAATTTGTTCTACATTATCTTAGTCATAATATTCGTGGTTCCATTGTTCTTCTCAGGAGGCAATAATATAGATGGGACTAGTCAGGAAGTGGAGTAATAGTTCAAGATGATTTTTATAGCAGTCCTCACTATTTTATAAAATAGTGTAACAATAATTTTAATAAGGACTTTATTTGAGTTTGGATATAGTCTACGAGACAATATTTGTTTGAAACTCATCTATTGTGTTGTCGTATTTTGCACGACAGTTGTATAAATGAAGTTTGTATTTAAATTTTGTACCATGTATCTGGCGACTCGGAATGGGTTGTATGGACCTATTTTGGGGGCGTCACATCACCCCCTTATACAAATTTCTCCATCAACCCAAATACCCAAAATAACCTTAGATCTCCATTTCCCCTCCTCCTATTCCTCCTTTCTCTTTAAACACCATTATATTTTTCATCTCACATATCTAAATATTCAGATTCCCTTCTTCCCTGTATTGAAAGTCATCATATCCTCTCTACAATTACATATATATTGAATCACCATGTCTTCACTTATGAGGTCAAATCTAACTAACAGAGTCTACCTAGAATCATGTTCGTATGCAACAAAAAGATTAGTATCCGCCAAAATCAACCATTTCGACAGATTGTTGGACTCCCTCCTCCTAATCTTCAACCAGATCACCGACGTTAAAGCCCTCAGTCGGTTCTGCCTCGTTTCCAATCGCTTCCATTCCCTCATCCCCCAAGTCCATAACATACTCGTTTCGCGTCGACTGGATTGAAATTGTGTGTTGTTCGGACTATAAATTCGTTGACTATTACTTTTGCTAGGCATTATTTGGTAGAAGGAAATTGATTTCTTATAATTAAATAACAATTTGAATTATTTGGTATATTAAAGTTTTTTAATTATTTGTCATAATGAATTTTTGTACACGTTAGTAAATCTAGTCACGTGCCAACCACATCAGAGTGATTTTAACATCTGTTTGTCTAGATGGCATGTCCGTTAGGGGTAGGGGCACAGTTGACATTAAATTTTTAACATTAAACGTACTTTTGAAAGAAAAAAAAGGTCAAGGTGGAAGTTAAATTTTGAAAAAAAATATCAGGAACATTTTTGGACCTTTGCCCAAAAAATACACAGTGTAACAAGGTTAAATGCTTTTTAGGTCACTGTACTTTATGTCAACTTATAAATGGGTCACCGGACTTTTTTTTTTCTTACAATCAACTCACTGAACTACATTTTACTAACAAAAAATTGAATTTTTGTAACAGACATTAATTAATTGAACGGGAAAGTGATGTGTAAAATGAAGGGTCCCACTTAATCCTAACTGGAGCCTACCTGTAACTGATTTTAACACCTAAGTTATAGCCCACCCATGGAAAACTAACCTACCCAACAAAGATTCAATCCACCCTAACAAATCATTCCAGATAAATAACGAATTGATTCAGAAGGGGAAAAAATTAAGGGTTCATGGTTATTCTTGCATTCAGTTGAATAAAAAATCAACTGATATTAACTATCCGTTGTTGCGTTTCTTGAGATGACTACCTCAAGTGGAGTAAACACTTCTTACAAAAGGAAATCGGTGAGTAAATCTTCAAATTCAGAGCGCAAGTCCTTGTTTTCTTCTCCAATCATTTGTCGTTGTGGAATCGTTGCACCCATGTGAGAAGCTTGGAAAGAAGGAACCCTATATCCAAGTAGAAGATTCGCTGGCTGTAGCAAATACAAGGTAAGTCAATGAGCAAGATATTTTCCCTCTTGAATTTATTTGGTTGTAACTAATTTTCCCTCACCAGAATCATTGGTTTTAGCTAATTTCCCCTCACAAATATTGTTTTATTGTTTTGTTGACAAGGATAAAAATAGGTATTGAGGATTTTTCAAGTGGTGTGATCCTCCATTCACTGAAAGATCAAAGGAAGTTATCAAAAATTGAAGGATGAGCTCATAGCTGTTAATGAAGAAGTACAAAAGCATAACTTGATTGAAGATGAAAGTGAGTTAAAAATGGTAAAAGAGTTGATTATCGAAAATGTTCAGTCAGCTGGAAAACTCAAGAAAATATGGATCATTTTAATTTTTTCATGGTTCATTTTTCTGTATGTTTTAGTAATAGTAATGTAGAACAACATTGGGAAAACACTTTTTGTTTTGTTATTTGTGTTGTGAATTCAGAGTTGTCTAAGAGTGGATGATTGTAAATCATGTATGGTTGTGTTTATGGATTAAAGGAAATGAAGCAGCAGAGAATTTAGCTCTTTTTGTGTTATTATTGTTATTTTTGACTTAATGGTGGCAGCATCTCAATTTGATGTTAATTGACTAATGGTTCTTGTGTTATCATGTGTTGAAGGAAATGTGAAACATGAGCACATTTTTAGCTCTGTTTTGTTGTTGGAAACAGATTCATGTATGGAACTAAATGAAGCTGCAGGGCACTCTTGATATGCACAAACCCAAAACAGAGCGTGTACCATTTTCATGCATCAATGTATTCACAAACCCAAAACAGAGCATGTACAAGTTTAATTTTAACTTTGTGAGTTGTGTATAAACCAGTGAAAAGAGAATGAGAAAAAACAATATCAAGTGTTTTTGCAACCATAACCATACAACAATAAAAGACAACCAACAACAAAACAATGAAACTGAACTGTTTTACCTAAAAAAAATCATTCTTGTTATAACATAACTTCAATAAGTATCAAGTGCTTTTTACAAACTCTTTGTATTTCTTACCACATTAACTAGCCCATAATTATATCAAAAATATACAAATATTTATCCCCCAAAAGTATTCCCCATATTTCAGCGATCAAGGTACACCGAATTAGAAGCTATACCAAAAGATAACAAATATTAAGATACCTATACCAAAACAGAGCTATACCAAATACCTACTAAACTACCCAGCCATGAACTACTAGTGGGCCTTCCAGCAGTCCTTGCACCCTTCTTCCTTGGTGCCTTAAATGACTTACTAATTGAATTCTGTGAAGTGTGTTGACTTGCTTGCCTTTTCCTTGTATTCATCTGGGTTGGTGGTATAGAAGTAGGTGGAGTGCATCCTTGGACTGTTGTTTGTGAAGGTTGTTTCTTCCTTACAAGTCTTGGAGTTGGCATCTACAATACAACTCATTATTAGTTACCTTGAGTGAAATTAACACAACTTTTTGAATGACTGAAATTGTACTTACAAATATAAAGTTTTCCTTTTCTTTTCCTGAGTCAACCACCTTCTCCTTTCCCTTAGCAGTGCCAACCACCATCTCTTTTCCCTTTTTCAATGTCAGTAGCCTATAAAGCAACATGTCAAAAACAAAGTTAATAGCTATATCAAATTCTGACATTAATGCATACATTTTTAAAAACTTACATTGTCACTTGCATCTTCCTCCCTGCCCTGAGTAGTGCTTTGGACCACTATATCTTTTCCCTTTCCAATGTCAGTAGCCTATAAGACAACATATAATAGGTATACCAAATTTGACTGTGGCAATCATATATTTAGAAACAAAGAAACATATAATAGGTATATAGTGTGAATGACCTCTTTCTCCTTTCTGTGTCCAGACAGAGTTGGGTGCTTTGGACATTTAACTTGATTGTGACCCTCTTTCTTGCACAAGCTACAATGCATCTTCCTCCCTTTCCTTGACACTCTAGCCACATTATTGCTAGTAGTCCCATCTTCCAAGTGCTCCTTCCTTCTCAATCTTTGTGGCATTCCCTTCAACTTTTTCTTCGTTGGTGGTGGCAGCATTATATCACTCATTAAAATCCCAAAAATCTTCCCCATTTAGAACTTCTAATGTGTGAGAATAAATCTTAATATATGTATACCTAGTGTACCACTTAGCAACATATTCTATAGGGTTTCCATATATGGAATGAATGGCTCTAACTACATGAGAACAAGGGATTCCTGTTAAATCTCACACCCTGCATACATAACTTTTCTGCTCTAGGTTTACAGTGTACCCTTCTTTTCTTCTCTCCTTCACTTGGAACTTAGATTGTCCATCCCATAGAGCATCACAGTGTGCATATTCTAAAATTCTAGCATCTAGTTTCTTTTTTATCCTTAGGCATATTAACTCCTCAGTCTTTACTATTGCATCTCTCTTTTGGTGCAACCTCACCATTAGTTGGTCATGAATTTCAGCTATCATTTGAAGACCTGGCATATATCTTGCCTTAATTATCCATGCATTAAAGCACTCATTCATGTTGTTCTCTACACTATTAGTTTTTGAATGAGTCTCAAAAAATGCTTTGGACCATACCTTTGGATCTTGCTCAGCTAGCTTATCATGTGAAGGAGTAGACAACCTTTTTACCTCCTTCATTGCCCTTTTAAAATCCACAGGGTGTGTAGCCATGGATGCCTCCCAGAATGCTTCTTTTAGTGCTTGTGAGGGATATTTTTTCCTCCAATTTGCATAGATGTGCCTTGCACAGTTTCTATCCTCTGCATGAGGAAGAAGGTCCTAAATAACTGCTTTTAGTCCTTGCAACAGTCATCATATGAGATTGTTAAAAAATGCAAACTTGTTAAAACAAAAATGAATGCAATTAAAAATGTTAACAGTCACCTTTTGTTGATCAGATATGAGAGTGATCCCATACCCATCCTCCAAATCCAAGTCAAACACCAACAATTGGAGGAACCAATTCCAGCTATCCAAATTTTCACTTTCCACCACCCCCATAGCTATTGGAAATATTTGATTGTTTCCATCCCTACCAACTGCAGATAAAAGGTGACCACCACAAACTGTTTTCAGAAAATAACCATCCAATCCAAGAACAGGTCTACATCCTTCTTTTCAAGCCTTTTTCAATGCATCATAACACACATGAAACTTTTTAAATCTAGGCACATCTTCTGGATTAAATCGAGTTGTCTTGATATCAACTGTATTGTTTTTGTTACTCTTTACTATCTCACTACCAAAGTCCAATACCCTTGCATAATGGTCCTTCATCACATGCTGAATCGTTTGCAATGCCAACTGCCTAACCCTCATACACTTAACCTCTGTTACACCCAACTTTAGTTTAACTTTTATTTCTTCTTGCATTTCTCTTAGTTTCCAGCTGGGATTCCTCCTAATCCTACTGCCATAGTACTCTGCCAAGCACTTAACTGTAGCCAGCTTGTTTTTGAAGTTCCTGCAGCAATTGTGAGTGTCCAAAATAGATTTCACTTGCCATGTATTAGTCCCTTGCATGTAACTAGCCCACAACCTCCAGGGACATCCTTTCTCACACCTCACTTGACATCTTATAGAGTCATTAACTGGATACCACAACTTACTCCCATTAGCAATAGAGTAGTCTATGATAGCATCTTTAAACTCCCTAATGCTGTGAAATGTCATGTACTGGTTGAACTTTACCAACTTCTTTTTTATTTTAGGGTTGTAAGCCTCAACTGTTTTCTCTTTTTTCTTACTAGGGAGAGGCCCTACATAGCACACATCCTCTTCTTCTTCACTGCTCTCAGAAAGTGACCTGAGAACATTACTATTGTCATACTCACTATGCCATTCTGCATCATCTGAATCACTGTCTGCACTTGTTCTTTCACTAGCATTTGCATTGCCATCACCCTCACCCTGCACCTGCCTTTCATTGCCCCTAGCAGTCTCTCTTCCCACATCCTCTACATTTTTAGTTTCCTATCTCACATCCTTTGCATTTTCAGTTTCATTTCCTCCTTTGTTTGCCTGACTACCTCCTTCCTCTCCCTCAGTTCCACCTTCCTCATCCTCATCCACATTCTTTCTCATAGCCTTCTTATATTCCTTACATTTCCTCCTAGCCTCTAACAATTCATCATCACTACACTTTTCATCATTCAAGTCATCATCAGTACTATTCTCTTCTACAGAACTATCATCATCAACTACCCTATTGGACCTCCTCTTAGCCCTCCTTTTAAAACTTTTATTTTGTTTAGTTCTTTTTTGATCTCTAACATTCTCAACTGTCACATTGTCTTCATTATCACCATCATTATCTAACAAAGCATCCCCATCAGCCCCACCCCCACCCCCACCCTCACCTCTCACCTCTCACCTCTCACCTCTCACCATCTGTAACGACCCCAAAATAGGTCCACTCCATCCAACCTATTCTGAGTCGCCAAATACATGGTACAGAAAATAACTACAATTTTATTACAACAATTGTCATGCAAAATACAACAACACATATGCTGTGAGTTTGGATACAAATATATACCAAATGTGACTTATGTTCCAACCGTGGACATCACCTCACAATGACACCTTACATAAAGGTATAGTCAAAAAACTGTTTTAGAAATTAGAATCTTTGGGAAGTGCTCAAGGAAACCTTCGTACATGGCAGACCACGCATCTAGGTTATGATAGATATCATATGGCCACAAAATTATCCTTGGTTGACCCAATAGACCCCAAAGAAAAACGAGAAGATTACTATCATATTCTTCCCGATGGTGAGTCTTCTCTTGACTTATCATTATCTCCACTATCTCTAATTGAGAATTATACTTCAAACAAACACCAAGATTATATAGGTAGTGCCCATAGATATACTCAGCAAGTGGATGAGCACAACCCTGTCTTATGATGACACGAGGTTGTATGTCATTAGACATCTTGTATGATAGTGACAAAACACCCTTCCAACGTTGGGTTCGCCTCACCCTATTTTCTTCACCAAATATAACTACTAAATGATGACCACCGTTCTATTCCCTTGTTACCCTCGCTCGACCCAGCTACACTCTTATTACCTGAAAGGAATTGTGAAGCAAAAGGGTGAGCACAACTAGCTCAGTAAAGAATATCATGACTAAAGATAATTCAATTATCAATAGCCTTCATCAACAATAAATCAGAGATTTAGAACATATGGTAAATGATAAAAATTTCAACCATAGTTGCAGCGGAACGAGCAATCCATTAGAAGAGTCAAATAGACTATAAAGTCTATTATCTTCTCCATGTTAAAAATCTACCAACAATGTTTTATCCCTGTAACATCAATCAACAATTCTGGTTCACAATCTTATGAATAACTCATAATCATAACTGTAGTTCTAAATTCCTCTTCTCATCCAGGACGAAGAATATTTTCATCACCTATCTTTACCTGAAACATCAAAAATCATGGTTACACCAAATCACATTTCCTGTTCATAATCATACTAATAACTTCATCTTTGCACTACGTCCAAAGATATTCATTTGTATCACCAGTTGGTCATGTTTATCTCAACATCTGTTCATCTTTGCACTACTGGCCAAAGATATTCAACAACATGTCATCTTTGCACTACGGGCCAAAGATATTCATCAACAATTCATCTTTGCACTACAGGCCAAAGATATTCATCAATATTTCATCTTTGCACTACAGGCCAAAGATATTAATATCTCAAAGAAATATATAATCATTTCAGAATTTATATAAACAATAATTATAACCATGTTGATCAATTCACCTTTGCACTTAAGCTAAAGATATTCACTTATAAATTCAATGGTCATGATCATACCAGTCACAATTCAACTTTGCACTACAGGCCAAAGATATTCATTTGTATCACCAGTTGGTCATGTTTATCTCAACATCTGTTCATCTTTGCACTACTGGCCAAAGATATTCAACAACATGTCATCTTTGCATTACGGGCCAAAGATATTCATCAACAATTCATCTTTGCACTACAGGCCAAAGATATTCATCAATATTTCATCTTTGCACTACAGGCCAAAGATATTAATATCTCAAAGAAATATATAATCATTTCAGAATTTATATAAACAATAATTATAACCATGTTGATCAATTCACCTTTGCACTTAAGCTAAAGATATTCACTTATAAATTCAATGGTCATGATCATACCAGTCACAATTCAACTTTGCACTACAGGCCAAAGAGAACCCTAGTCATGATCATACCAATAATCTACCCATCTTTACACTCTAGAGAAAGAGAATTTTAACATCAGGGTTATAAAAATGTTATATATGATAATAAAATCAATATAATCAATACATAGTTTTAATCTCAAGAGTAATATTCATAACTCAACTATAATTTGGTTAGAAAAAGAAACCAATTTTTATCGTGAATAGTAACTCGTGAATAGTAACTCATGAATAGTAACTCGTGAATAGTAACTCATAAATAGTAAACTCGACACAAAAAGGTAGAAATTCTACAATAAAATTCATACCAGTATTTCGGTATAATGATATTGAAAGAATAATATTTCTTAAGCTTATAAACAATTTATTTAAATTGTTTACACTTTACTAAATAATGCATTTAATCATTTTAAAATACCAAACTCATAAGATTTTATCACCAATAATCAAAACCTTCATAAAAAATCTGCATATACCTCATATAGGATTCTCAAGCCATAAAATCCTATTTTTCAATTTTCTTACTTCACATAACATATTTAATTCATTTACTCATAACTAGTCTATTTTCATGAGAAATATCAAATCAGTTCCAAAAATATTTCTTTTCTGGGATTTAGCATAATATAGTCCAATATTGAACATATATTTTTCTCAGAATTTTTAAAACTCATTTACTATTTTTCATATGGCCAAAACCACCGAATATTTAGACATTTATCAAAAATTATAATTTTGTCCAAAAATTCTGAAATTTACAGAGTATACTTCTATCATACACATGTACTCCCAATAAAAATTTCATCAATTTTGGAGTTAACCACAAGGAATTATAAGCGGTTACTTTTAAAATAGTCTTTTCCCGTAAAATTCATAACTCTTAATCTATACATCCAAAAATCACCATTTTTGGACACAATCAATAAAACTCATCAAAATATCATTTCAAAATTTTCCATAATTTTTGAAGATCAAAAAAATTACGAAACTGAAAATCATAACAACCCTTAAAATCCATTATTATCCCTTATCTCAAAAGAGCAGTACTTCTGACTGGATATCGGATATGATGCTGAAGAAAACTTGCACTAATGAATAACAACTCACCAAGCATCTAAAAACTCACAAAATATGCTTCATAATATAGAGAGAGAAAGAGAGAAAACTTATGTTTCTGGTGTGATTTTCAATTCTAACTTAGCCCTCTATTTATAGGAAAATTTTGGTAGGTTTGACCTGCAACCTGATGGCTTTACCTGCTACTATTCCCACCCACCACATTTGAAATATAATTCAGTATATTTTTTTACCAACCACAAGTGGGGCCCACCAATTCTAGAATTTTCTACCAAAATGATAAACTCTGAAAATTCAACAATTTCTGAATCAGTCATCTCGTAAAATTCATAATAAATCATACGTTCATTTTTAACGGTTCAAAATTTGTGGGCATATACTCAACTTATATATGTATAACATATCCAAAAATTACCACGATCCACCGGTCGGATTAAAAATTATAACCCCCGTAAAATATCTCAAAAACCCTGATTTTTAATACCTCCATTCCGACAAAAATACGGATAAAGACCTCAACATTAACTCCTTCATTTTTAACCACAAAAATATATCCCTCGTTTATATCCACATATAATAAATATTTCCTTATCATATGAATCAATAATTAATTATTCACAAATAATATTACAGAATCACATTTATGACAACCAGACCGTTCCCAGGAAAGAGGGGGCTTTCCAATAAGGATTTCTCCTTACTAGCGCGCAATTAGATGACCAAACCTCTCCTTAGACAGAACTTTCTAGACATTGCCAATAATGCTATCTAATAATATTATTTAAATAATATGAATTATTGATCTGATAATAGAAAATACTGTGCAGTGACAATTATTGAACAATAATAATATAAAATTTCAACGTAGTAATTATTGAATCAATAAAATAAAATATTGAACAGTAATTACTGTAACAATTATTGAGTAGTGCCTTCTTACGTAAGAATCAATAATTTTAAAAATACTATGCAATACCGTGTGCTACTGTGCAATAACGCGTATTACTGTATTTTAACCACCGGGTATTCCAACAGTGTTAACAGTAACAACTACGCCGTTATTTGTAAAAACTCAAATTTGTCGTTTTCTTCACCCGACAGTTATTCGTTATGGGGCCCACAAATAGCTGCGCCGTCGTACGAATATTCCCCGACAGAAAGAATATTCCACGACCAAACGAATATTCCCCGACAACAATGATTATTTTATAACCACTTGCTTATTTTGAAAAAAATTCATATTTCACCCATAACTTTAAACTTTTATCAATTTAACCATTTACTGAATAGTAATTATAAGAAAAATTGAATACTTTTATTTCATAAAATTCGGGGTCTTACAATCTCCCCTCCTTATGAAATTTCGTCCCCGAAATTTACGAACCTGGTATTTCGAAGAGTTGAGATTACCTTGCTTCCATTTCAGATTCTATCTCTCAGATCACCATGATTTCTCCATTGCTCATCTCCCATGATAACTTTATTTGGGTTCCTCATTTGTTGGGAAGTCATGACAACCGCCATCCCTCGAACTACTCAGTTTTGACTTGTCTGGAGCAGCATTTGGCGTCATCATTATCGTTGGAATATACCTTTCTATAGGACATATTCCTCCCTCAACTGCCTCTTCGTACTCCTCATTCATGATCTGAATCATCAATCTTCGATCCATATCGGATTCAGGTTGACCGCTATGTACAGGGTAATTCAAAACTCGATGTTGGGTTCTCCCAATTGCTTTCAAAAAAGAGAAATTCATATCATCTATTTTAGCCTTCTTAGATCGAACATCTCTTTCCACAATATCCACGTGTCGTGCGGCTTTTTCTCATGCATCACTTATTCTCACTCGTTCAGTTTTTTCTTCTCTCAGCTCAGATTCTATTTTTATCATCTTTTACTCTGCCAAAGAATGCTTCTGTTCAAGCATCACATATCGGGTAACACAAGCTTGAATTGTTGCATCCTTTTGTTCCACGACCGTATGTCGTTCTTCTGCCTGCTCTTCTAACTCATGAATACGATTTTGAAATTCTACATTTTGATCATATAATACCTCTAATAAACTCTCCTCTGGTACTTCTTCTTCCTCTTCTTCCTCAGTCTCAGCTGTTACCTCTGCGACTATCTCGGGTGTAACTATCAATTCTTCACTCACCACATGGATATCTCTAATTCCTTCTTCGTCTGACATCACATTATCACGGTTAGTGATTAGAGGTATCCCCACAGTCTCATTCACTCTATTGTTAGCATTCTCAGCTGCCATTCTCAAATACTGTCATAAAACAAGGGTTAATTAAACAAATTAACATATCACATAATATCCCAATATTATGACTGACCAACAAATAAGCTTAGGTAGGACACACTAGCGAAGGATTTACTCATCTCTCCCCTCCTAGTTGTATTCTCTGATCTCCGCCAGAGATCATATCCCTAAGCTCTGATACCAAATGTAACCCTGGACACCAACTTGTGTCAGCACCTTACATTGATACCCATCAGTTTGCCACCGCAGAACGGCGTCCCCTACGGAAAGTCTGGCTTCGGTGCATCCCCCATCAACAGGAAGTCACCAGCGAGAGGCTCGGGGCTCTTTACTTATAGCTCTGATACCAACTGTAACGACCCCAAAATAGGTCCACTCCATCCAACCTATTCTGAGTCGCCAAATACATGGTACAGAAAACAACTACAATTTTATTACAACAATTGTCGTGCAAAATACAACAACACATATGCTGTGAGTTTGGATACAAATATATACCAAATGTGACTCATGTTCCAACCGTGGACATCACCTCACAATGACACCTTACATAAAGGTATAGTCAAAAAACTGTTTTAGAAATTAGAATCTTTGGGAAGTGCTCAAGGAAACCTTCGTACATGGGAGGCCACGCATCTAGGTTATGATAGATATCATATGGCCACAGAATTATCCTTGGTTGACCCAATAGACCCCAAAGAAAAACGAGAAGATTACTATCATATTCTTCCCAATGGTGAGTCTTCTCTTGACTTATCATTATCTCCACTGTCTCTAATTGAGAATTATACTTCAAACAAACACCAAGATTATATAGGTAGTGCCCATAGATATACTCAGCAAGTGGATGAGCACAACCCTGTCTTATGATGACACGAGGTTGTATGTCATTAGACATCTTGTATGATAGTGACAAAACACCCTTCCAACGTTGGGTTCGCCTCACCCTATTTTCTTCACCAAATATAACTACTAAATGATGACCACCGTTCTATTCCCTTGTTACCCCCGCTCGACCCAGCTACACTCTTATTACCTGAAAGGAATTGTGAAGCAAAAGGGTGAGCACAACTAGCTCAGAAAAGAATAGCATGACTAAAGATAATTCAATTATCAATAGCCTTCATCAACAATAAATCAGAGATTTAGAACATATGGTAAATGATAAAAATTTCAACCATAGTTGCAGCGGAACGAGCAATCCATTAGAAGAGTCAAATAGACTATAAAGTCTATTATCTTCTCCATGTTAAAAATCTACCAACAATATTTTATCCCTGTAACATCAATCAACAATTCTGGTTCACAATCTTATGAATAACTCATAATCATAACTGTAGTTCTAAATTCCTCTTCTCATCCAGGACGAAGAATATTTTCATCACCTATCTTTACCTGAAACATCAAAAATCATGGTTACACCAAATCACATTTCCTGTTCATAATCATACTAATAACTTCATCTTTGCACTACGTCCAAAGATATTCATTTGTATCACCAGTTGGTCATGTTTATCTCAACATCTGTTCATCTTTGCACTACTGGCCAAAGATATTCAACAACATGTCATCTTTGCACTACAGGCCAAAGATATTCATCAACAATTCATCTTTACACTACAGGACAAAGATATTCATCAATATTTCATCTTTGCACTACAGGCCAAAGATATTAATATCTCAAAGAAATATATAATCATTTCAGAATTTATATAAACAATAATTATAACCATGTTGATCAATTCACCTTTGCACTTAAGCTAAAAATATTCACTTATAAATTCAATGGTCATGATCATACCAGTCACAATTCAACTTTGCACTACAGACCAAAGATATTCATTTGTATCACCAGTTGGTCATGTTTATCTCAACATCTGTTCATCTTTGCACTACTGGCCAAAGATATTCAACAACATGTCATCTTTGCACTACGGGCCAAAGATATTTATCAACAATTCATCTTTGCACTACAGGCCAAAGATATTCATCAATATTTCATCTTTGCACTACAGGCCAAAGATATTAATATCTCAAAGAAATATATAATCATTTCAGAATTTATATAAACAATAATTATAACCATGTTGATCAATTCACCTTTGCACTTAAGCTAAAGATATTCACTTATAAATTCAATGGTCATGATCATACCAGTCACAATTCAACTTTGCACTACAGGCCAAAGAGAACCCTAGTCATGATCATACCAATAATCTACCCATCTTTACACTCTAGAGAAAGAGAATTTTAACATCAGGGTTATAAAAATGTTATATATGATAATAAAATCAATATAATCAATACATAGTTTTAATCTCAAGAGTAATATTCATAACTCAACTATAATTTGGTTAGAAAAAGAAACCAATTTTTATCGTGAATAGTAACTCGTGAATAGTAACTCATGAATAGTAACTCGTGAATAGTAACTCATAAATAGTAAACTCGACACAAAAAGGTAGAAATTCTACAATAAAATTCATACCAGTATTTCGGTATAATGATATTGAAAGAATAATATTTCTTAAGCTTATAAACAATTTATTTAAATTGTTTACACTTTACTAAATAATGCATTTAATCATTTTAAAATACCAAACTCATAAGATTTTATCACCAATAATCAAAACCTTCATCAAAAATCTGCATATACCTCATATAGGATTCTCAAGCCATAAAATCCTATTTTCCAATTTTCTTACTTCACATAACATATTTAATTCATTTACTCATAACTAGTCTATTTTCATGAAAAATATCAAATCAGTTCCAAAAATATTTCTTTTCTGGGATTTAGCATAATATAGTCCAATATTTAACATATATTTTTCTCAGAATTTTTAAAACTCATTTACTATTTTTCATATGGCCAAAACCACCGAATATTTAGACATTTATCAAAAATAATACTTTTGTCCAAAAATTCTGAAATTTACAGAGTATACTTCTATCATACACATGTACTCCCAATAAAACTTTTATCAATTTTGGAGTTAACCACAAGGAATTATAAGTGGTTACTTTTAAAATAGTCTTTTCCCGTAAAATTCATAACTCTTAATCTATACATCCAAAAATCACCATTTTTGGACACAATCAATAAAACTAATCAAAATATCATTTCAAAATTTTCCATAATTTTTGAAGATCAAAAAAATTACGAAACTGAAAATCATAACAACCCTTAAAATCCATTACTATCCCTTACCTCAAAAGAGCAGTACTTCTGACTGGATATCGGATATGATGCTGAAGAAAACTTGCACTAATGAATAGCAACTCACCAAGTATCTAAAAACTCACAAAATATGCTTCATAATATAGAGAGAGAAAGAGAGAAAGCTTATGTTTCTGGTGTGATTTTCAATTCTAACTTAGCCCTCTATTTATAGGAAAATTTTGGTAGGTTTGACCTGCAACCTGATGGCTTTACCTGCAACTATTCCCACCCACCACATTTGAAATATAATTCAGCACATTTTTTCACCAACCACAAGTGGGGCCCACCAATTCTAGAATTTTCCACCAAAATGATAAACTCCGAAAATTCAACAATTTCTGAACCAGTCATCTCGTAAAATTCATAATAAATCATACGTTCATTTTTAACGGTTCAAAATTTGTGGACATATACTCAACTTATATATGTATAACATATCCAAAAATTACCACGATCCACCGGTCGGATTAAAAATTATAACCCCCGCAAAATATCTCAAAAACCCTGATTTTTAATACCTCCATTCTGACAAAAATACGGATAAAGACCTCAACATTAACTCCTTCATTTTTAACCACAAAAATATATCCCTTGTTTATATCCACATATAATATGTAAGACCCCGAATTTTATGAAATAAAAGTATTCAATTTTTCTTATAATTACTATTCAGTAAATGGTTAAATTGATAAAAGTTTAAAGTTATGAGTGAAATATGATTTTTTTTCAAAATAAGTAAGTGGTTATAAAATAATCATTGTTGTCGGGGAATGTTCGTTTGGTCGTGGAATATTCTTTCTGTCGGGGAATATTCGTACGACGGCGCAGCCATTTGTGGGCCCCATAACAGAATAACTGTCGGATGAAGAAAACGATAAATTTGAGTTTTTACAAATAACGGCGTAGTTGTTACCGTTAACACTGTTGAAATACCCGGTGGTTAAAATACAGTAATACGCGTTATTGCACAGTAGCACACGGTATTGCACAGTATTTTTGAAATTATTGATTCTTACGTAAGAAGGCACTACTCAATAATTGTTACAGTAATTACTGTTCAATATTTTATTTTATTGATTCAATAATTGCTACGTTGAAATTTTGTATTATTGTTGTTCAATAATTGTTGCTGCACAGTATTTCCTATTATCAGATCAATAATTCATATTATTTGAATAATATTATTAGATAACATTATTGGCAATGTCTAGAAAGTTCTGTCTAAGGAGAGGTTTGGTCATCTAATTGCGCGCCAGTAAGGAGAAATCCTTATTGGAAAGCCCCCTCTTTCCTGGGAACGGCCTGGTTGTCATAAATGTGATTCTGTAATATTATTTGTGAATAATTAATTATTGATTCATATGATAAGAAAATATTTATTTTATGTGGATATAAATGAGGGATATATTTTTGTGGTTACAAAATGAAGGAGTTAATGTTGAGATTTTTATCCGTATTTTTGTCGGAATGGAGGTATTAAAAATCAGGATTTTTGAGATATTTTGCGGGGGTTATAATTTTTAATCCGACCGTTGGATCGTGGTAATTTTTGGATATGTTATACATATATAAGTTGAGTATATGCCCACAAATTTTGAACCGTTAAAAATGAACGTATGATTTATTATGAATTTTACGAGATGACTGGTTCAGAAATTGTTGAATTTTCGGAGTTTATCATTTTGGTAGAAAATTCTAGAATTGGTGGGTCCCACTTGTGGTTGGTGAAGAAATGTGCTGAATTATATTTCAAATGTGGTGGGTGGGAATAGTAACAGGTAAAGCCATCAGGTTGCAGGTCAAACCTACCAAAATTTTCCTATAAATAGAGGGCTAAGTTAGAATTGAAAATCACACCAAAAACATAAGCTTTCTCTCTTTCTCTCTCTATATTATGAAGCATATTTTGTGAGTTTTTAGATACTTGGTGAGTTGCTATTCATCAGTGCAAGTTTCCTTCAGCATCATATCCGATATCCGTCAGAAGTACTGCTCTTTTGAGGTAAGGGATAGTAAGGGATATTAAGGGATTTTAAGGGTTGTTATGATTTTCAGTTTCGTAATTTTTCTGATCTTCAAAAATTCTGGAAAAATTTGAAATGATATTTTGATGAGTTTTCTTGATTGTGTCCAAAAATGGTGATTTTTGGATGTATAGATTGAGAGTTATGAATTTTATGAGAAAAGACTATTTTAAAAGTAACAGCTTATAATTCCTTGTGGTTAACTC
Organism: Panax notoginseng; assembly: GCA_016801055.1. NCBI lineage: Eukaryota > Viridiplantae > Streptophyta > Magnoliopsida > Apiales > Araliaceae > Panax > Panax notoginseng. Next base: position 21,206,260 of record CM029021.1, read on the forward strand.
CAAAATTGATGAAATTTTTATTGGGAGTACATGTATATGATAGAAGTATACTCTGTAAATTTCAGAATTTTTAGACAAAAGTACAATTTTTGATAAATGTCTAAATATTCGGCTATTTTGGCCATATGAAAAATAGTAAATGACTTTTAAAAATTCTGAGAAAAATATATGTTCACTATGGGACTATATTATGCTAAATCCCAGAAAAGAAATATTTTTGGAACTGATTTGGTATTTTTCATGAAAATGGTCTAGTTATGAGTAAATGAATTAAATATGTTTTGTGAAGAAAGAAAATTGGAAAATAGGATTTTATGGCTTGAGAATCCTATATGAGGTATATGCAGATTTTTGATGAGGGTTTTGGTTATTGATGATGAAATTGTAAGAGTTGGCATTTTATGATGATTAAATGCATTAATTAGTAAAGTGTAAACAATTAAAATAAATTGTTTATAAATTTAAGTAATGTTATTCTTTCAATATCATTATACCGAAATATTGGTATGAATTTTATTGTAGAATTTCTATCTTTTGTGTCGGGGTTACTATTCATGAGTTACGAATATTACTCTTGAGATTAAAACTATATGTTGATCATAATATTTTTATCATCATATATAACATTTTTATAACCCTGATGTTGAAATTCTCTTTCACTGGAGTGTAAAGATGGGTAGATTATTGGTATGATCATGACTAGGGTTCTCTTTGGCCTGTAGTGCAAAGTTGAATTGTGACTGGTATGATCATGACCATTGAATTTATAATTGAATATCTTAAGCTTAAGTGCAAAGGTGAATTGATCAACATGGTTATAATTATTGTTTATATAAATTCTGAAATGATTATATATTTCTTTGAGATATGAATATATTTGGCCTGTAGTGCAAATATGAATTGTTGATGAATATCTTTGGCATGTAGTGCAAAGATGGCCTGTTGATGAATATCTTTGGCCTGTAGTGCAAAGATGAACTGTTGTTGAATATCTTTGGCCCGTAGTGCAAAGATGGTTTGTTGATGAATATCTTTGGCCCGTAGTGCAAAGATGGTTTGTTGATGAATATCTTTGGCCTGTAGTGCAAAGATGGATTTGTTAGTATGATTATAAACAGGAATTGTGATTTGGTATAACCATGATCTTTGATGTTTCAGGTAAAGACAGGTGATGAAAATATTCTTCGTCCTGGGTGCGAAGAAAAATTTATAGTCACAATTATGATTATGAGTTATTCATATGATTGTGGAAAGGAACTGTTGAGTGATGTTACATGGATAAAATATTGTTGGTGGATTTTTAACATGGAGAAGATAATAGACTTTATAGTCTATTTGACTCTTCTAATGGATTGCTCGTTCCGCTGCAACTATGGTTGAAATTTTTATCATTTACCATATGTTCTAAATCTCTGATTTATTATTGATGAAGGCTATTGATAATTTAATTATCTTTAGTCATGATATTCTTTACTGAGCTAGTTGTGCTCACCCTTTTGCTTCACAATTCCTTTCAGGTAATAAGAGTGTAGCTGGGTCGAGCGAGGGTAACGGGGAAATAGAACGGTGGTCTCTAGCTGTGGATGTTCTCCCGAAGCAGTATAGAAAAGTTCATTTAGTAGTTTTATTTGGTGAATCCAATAGGGTGAGGCGAACCCAACGTTGGAAGGGTGTTTTGTCACTATCATACAAGATGTCTAACGACATACAACCTCGTGTCATCATAAGACAGGATTGTGCTCATCCACTTGCTGAGTATATCTATGGGCACTACCTATATAATCTTGGTGTTTGTTTGAAGTATAATTCTCAATTAGAGACAGTGGAGATAATGATAAGTCAAGAGAAGACTCACCATTGGGAAGAATATGATAGTAATCTTCTCGTTTTTCTTTGGGGTCTATTGGGTCAACCAAGGATAATTCTGTGGCCATATGATATCTATCATAACCTAGACGCGTGGCCTCCCATGTACGAAGGTTTCCTTGAGCACTTCCCAAAGATTCTAATTTCTAAAACAGTTTTTGACTATACCTTTATGTAAGGTGTCATTGTGAGGTGATGTCCACGGTTGGAACATGAGTCACATTTGGTATATATTTGTATCCAAACTCACAGCATATGTGTTGTTGTATTTTGCACGACAATTGTTGTAATAAAGTTGTAGTTATTTTCTGTACCATGTATTTGGCGACTCAGAATAGGTTGGATGGAATGGATCTATTTTGGGGTCGTTACATTTGGTATCAGAGCTTAGGGATATGATCTCTGGCGGAGATCGGGAAATATAACTAGGAGGGGAGAGATGAGTAAATCCTTCGCTAGTGTGTCCTACCTAAGCTTATTTGTTGGTCAGTCATAATATTGGGATATTATGTGATATGTTAATTTGTTCAATTAACCCTTGTTTTGAAGCTGTATTCTAGAATGATATCTGAAATACAGGAGATGAGCAATGGAGAAATCATGATGATAGGGAAGATGGAATCTGAAATGAAAGTAAGGTATTCTCAACTCTTTGAAATACCAGGTACGTAAATTTCGGGGACGAAATTTCATAAGGAGGGGAGATTGTAAGACCCCGAATTTTATGAAATAAAAGTATTCAATTTTTCTTATAATTACTATTCAGTAAATGGTTAAATTGATAAAAGTTTAAAGTTATGAGTGAAATATGATTTTTTTTCAAAATAAGCAAGTGGTTATAAAATAATCATTGTTGTCGGGGAATATTCGTTTGGTCGTGGAATATTCTTTCTGTCGGGGAATATTCGTACGACGGCGCAGCCATTTGTGGGCCCCATAACAGAATAACTGTCGGATGAAGAAAACGACAAATTTGAGTTTTTACAAATAACGGCGTAGTTGTTACCGTTAACACTGTTGAAATACCCGGTGGTTAAAATACAGTAATACGCGTTATTGCACAGTAGCACACGGTATTGCACAGTATTTTTGAAATTATTGATTCTTACGTAAGAAGGCACTACTCAATAATTGTTACAGTAATTACTGTTCAATATTCTATTTTATTGATTCAATAATTGCTACGTTGAAATTTTATATTATTGTTGTTCAATAATTGTTGCTGCACAGTATTTCCTATTATCAGATCAATAATTCATATTATTTGAATAATATTATTAGATAACATTATTGGCAATGTCTAGAAAGTTCTGTCTAAGGAGAGGTTTGGTCATCTAATTGCGCGCCAGTAAGGAGAAATCCTTATTGGAAAGCCCCCTCTTTCCTGGGAACGGCCTGGTTGTCATAAATGTGATTCTGTAATATTATTTGTGAATAATTAATTATTGATTCATATGATAAGAAAATATTTATTTTATGTGGATATAAATGAGGGATATATTTTTGTGGTTAAAAATGAAGGAGTTAATGTTGAGATTTTTATCCGTATTTTTGTCGGAATGGAGGTATTAAAAATCAGGATTTTTGAGATATTTTGCGGGGGTTATAATTTTTAATCCGACCGTTGGATCGTGGTAATTTTTGGATATGTTATACATATATAAGTTGAGTATATGCCCACAAATTTTGAACCGTTAAAAATGAACGTATGATTTATTATGAATTTTACGAGATGACTGGTTCAGAAATTGTTGAATTTTCGGAGTTTATCATTTTGGTGGAAAATTCTAGAATTGGTGGGCCCCACTTGTGGTTGGTGAAGAAATGTGCTGAATTATATTTCAAATGTGGTGGGTGGGAATAGTAGCAGGTAAAGCCATCAGGTTGCAGGTCAAACCTACCAAAATTTTCCTATAAATAGAGGGCTAAGTTAGAATTGAAAATCACACCAAAAACATAAGCTTTCTCTCTTTCTCTCTCTATATTATGAAGCATATTTTGTGAGTTTTTAGATACTTGGTGAGTTGCTATTCATCAGTGCAAGTTTCCTTCAGCATCATATCCGATATCCGTCAGAAGTACTGCTCTTTTGAGGTAAGGGATAGTAAGGGATATTAAGGGATTTTAAGGGTTGTTATGATTTTCAGTTTCGTAATTTTTCTGATCTTCAAAAATTCTGGAAAAATTTGAAATGATATTTTGATGAGTTTTCTTGATTGTGTCCAAAAATGGTGATTTTTGGATGTATAGATTGAGAGTTATGAATTTTATGAGAAAAGACTATTTTAAAAGTAACAGCTTATAATTCCTTGTGGTTAACTCCAAAATTGATGAAATTTTTATTGGGAGTACATGTATATGATAGAAGTATACTCTGTAAATTTCAGAATTTTTAGACAAAAGTACAATTTTTGATAAATGTCTAAATATTCGGCTATTTTGGCCATATGAAAAATAGTAAATGACTTTTAAAAATTCTGAGAAAAATATATGTTCACTATGGGACTATATTATGCTAAATCCCAGAAAAGAAATATTTTTGGAACTGATTTGGTATTTTTCATGAAAATGGTCTAGTTATGAGTAAATGAATTAAATATGTTTTGTGAAGAAAGAAAATTGGAAAATAGGATTTTATGGCTTGAGAATCCTATATGAGGTATATGCAGATTTTTGATGAGGGTTTTGGTTATTGATGATGAAATTGTAAGAGTTGGCATTTTATGATGATTAAATGCATTAATTAGTAAAGTGTAAACAATTAAAATAAATTGTTTATAAATTTAAGTAATGTTATTCTTTCAATATCATTATACCGAAATATTGGTATGAATTTTATTGTAGAATTTCTATCTTTTGTGTCGGGGTTACTATTCATGAGTTACGAATATTACTCTTGAGATTAAAACTATATGTTGATCATATTATTTTTATCATCATATATAACATTTTTATAACCCTGATGTTGAAATTCTCTTTCACTGGAGTGTAAAGATGGATAGATTATTGGTATGATCATGACTAGGGTTCTCTTTGGCCTGTAGTGCAAAGTTGAATTGTGACTGGTATGATCATGACCATTGAATTTATAATTGAATATCTTAAGCTTAAGTGCAAAGGTGAATTGATCAACATGGTTATAATTATTGTTTATATAAATTCTGAAATGATTATATATTTCTTTGAGATATGAATATATTTGGCCTGTAGTGCAAATATGAATTGTTGATGAATATCTTTGGCATGTAGTGCAAAGATGGCCTGTTGATGAATATCTTTGGCCTGTAGTGCAAAGATGAACTGTTGTTGAATATCTTTGGCCCGTAGTGCAAAGATGGTTTGTTGATGAATATCTTTGGCCCGTAGTGCAAAGATGGTTTGTTGATGAATATCTTTGGCCTGTAGTGCAAAGATGGATTTGTTAGTATGATTATAAACAGGAATTGTGATTTGGTATAACCATGATCTTTGATGTTTCAGGTAAAGACAGGTGATGAAAATATTCTTCGTCCTGGGTGCGAAGAAAAATTTATAGTCACAATTATGATTATGAGTTATTCATATGATTGTGGAAAGGAACTGTTGAGTGATGTTACATGGATAAAATATTGTTGGTGGATTTTTAACATGGAGAAGATAATAGACTTTATAGTCTATTTGACTCTTCTAATGGATTGCTCGTTCCGCTGCAACTATGGTTGAAATTTTTATCATTTACCATATGTTCTAAATCTCTGATTTATTATTGATGAAGGCTATTGATAATTTAATTATCTTTAGTCATGATATTCTTTACTGAGCTAGTTGTGCTCACCCTTTTGCTTCACAATTCCTTTCAGGTAATAAGAGTGTAGCTGGGTCGAGCGAGGGTAACGGGGAAATAGAATGGTGGTCTCTAGCTGTGGATGTTCTCCCGAAGCAGTATAGAAAAGTTCATTTAGTAGTTTTATTTGGTGAATCCAATAGGGTGAGGCGAACCCAACGTTGGAAGGGTGTTTTGTCACTATAATACAAGATGTCTAACGACATACAACCTCGTGTCATCATAAGACATGATTGTGCTCATCCACTTGCTGAGTATATCTATGGGCACTACCTATATAATCTTGGTGTTTGTTTGAAGTATAATTCTCAATTAGAGACAGTGGAGATAATGATAAGTCAAGAGAAGACTCACCATTGGGAAGAATATGATAGTAATCTTCTCGTTTTTCTTTGGGGTCTATTGGGTCAACCAAGGATAATTCTGTGGCCATATGATATCTATCATAACCTAGACGCGTGGCCTCCCATGTACGAAGGTTTCCTTAAGCACTTCCCAAAGATTCTAATTTCTAAAACAATTTTTGACTATACCTTTATGTAAGGTGTCATTGTGAGGTGATGTCCACGGTTGGAACATGAGTCACATTTGGTATATATTTGTATCCAAACTCACAGCATATGTGTTGTTGTATTTTGCACGACAATTGTTGTAATAAAGTTATAGTTATTTTCTGTACCATGTATTTGGCGACTCAGAATAGGTTGGATGGAATGGATCTATTTTGGGGTCGTTACATTTGGTATCAGAGCTTAGGGATATGATCTCTGGCGGAGATCGGGAAATATAACTAGGAGGGGAGAGATGAGTAAATCCTTCGCTAGTGTGTCCTACCTAAGCTTATTTGTTGGTCAGTCATAATATTGAAATATTATGTGATATGTTAATTTGTTCAATTAACCCTTATTTTGAAGCTGTATTCTAGAATGATATCTGAAATACAGGAGATGAGCAATGGAGAAATCATGATGATAGGGAAGATGGAATCTGAAATGAAAGTAAGGTATTCTCAACTCTTTGAAATACCAGGTACGTAAATTTCGGGGACAAAATTTCATAAGGAGGGGAGATTGTAAGACCCCGAATTTTATGAAATAAAAGTATTCAATTTTTCTTATAATTACTATTCAGTAAATGGTTAAATTGATAAAAGTTTAAAGTTATGAGTGAAATATGATTTTTTTTCAAAATAAGTAAGTGGTTATAAAATAATCATTGTTGTCGGGGAATGTTCGTTTGGTCGTGAAATATTCTTTCTGTCGGGGAATATTCGTACGACGGCGCAGCCATTTGTGGGCCCCATAACAGAATAACTGTCGGATGAAGAAAACGATAAATTTGAGTTTTTATAAATAACGGCGTAGTTGTTACCGTTAACACTGTTGAAATACCCGGTGGTTAAAATACAGTAATACGCGTTATTGCACAGTAGCACACGGTATTGCACAGTATTTTTGAAATTATTGATTCTTACGTAAGAAGGCACTACTCAATAATTGTTACAGTAATTACTGTTCAATATTTTATTTTATTGATTCAATAATTGCTACGTTGAAATTTTGTATTATTGTTGTTCAATAATTGTTGCTGCACAGTATTTCCTATTATCAGATCAATAATTCATATTATTTGAATAATATTATTAGATAACATTATTGGCAATGTCTAGAAAGTTCTGTCTAAGGAGAGGTTTGGTCATCTAATTGCGCGCCAGTAAGGAGAAATCCTTATTGGAAAGCCCCCTCTTTCCTGGGAACGGCCTGGTTGTCATAAATGTGATTCTGTAATATTATTTGTGAATAATTAATTATTGATTCATATGATAAGAAAATATTTATTTTATGTGGATATAAATGAGGGATATATTTTTGTGGTTACAAAATGAAGGAGTTAATGTTGAGATTTTTATCCGTATTTTTGTCGGAATGGAGGTATTAAAAATCAGGATTTTTGAGATATTTTGCGGGGGTTATAATTTTTAATCCGACCGTTGGATCGTGGTAATTTTTGGATATGTTATACATATATAAGTTGAGTATATGCCCACAAATTTTGAACCGTTAAAAATGAACGTATGATTTATTATGAATTTTACGAGATGACTGGTTCAGAAATTGTTGAATTTTCGGAGTTTATCATTTTGGTAGAAAATTCTAGAATTGGTGGGTCCCACTTGTGGTTGGTGAAGAAATGTGCTGAATTATATTTTAAATGTGGTGGGTGGGAATAGTAACAGGTAAAGCCATCAGGTTGCAGGTCAAACCTACCAAAATTTTCCTATAAATAGAGGGCTAAGTTAGAATTGAAAATCACACCAAAAACATAAGCTTTCTCTCTTTCTCTCACTATATTATGAAGCATATTTTGTGAGTTTTTAGATACTTGGTGAGTTGCTATTCATCAGTGCAAGTTTCCTTTAGCATCATATCCGATATTCCGTCAGAAGTACTGCTCTTTTGAGGTAAGGGATAGTAAGGGATATTAAGGGATTTTAAGGGTTGTTATGATTTTCAGTTTCGTAATGTTTCTGATCTTCAAAAAAATTCTGGAAAAATTTGAAATGATATTTTGATGAGTTTTCTTGATTGTGTCCAAAAATGATGATTTTTGGATGTATAGATTGAGAGTTATGAATTTTATGAGAAAAGACTATTTTAAAAGTAACAGCTTATAATTCCTTGTGGTTAACTCCAAAATTGATGAAATTTTTATTGGGAGTACATGTATATGATAGAAGTATACTGTAACAACCCCAAAATAGGTCCATTCCATCCAACCCATTCTGAGTCGTCAAATACATGGTACAGAAAACAACTACAACTTTATTACAACAATTGTCGTGCAAAATACAACAACACATATGCTGTGAGTTATAGCTCTGATACCAAATGTGACTCATGTTCCAACCGTGGACATCACCTCACAATAACACCTTACATAAAGGTATAGTCAAAAACTGTTTTAGAAATTAGAATCTTTGGGAAGTGCTCAAGGAAACCTTCGTACATGGGAGGCCACGTGTCTAGGTTATGATAGATATCATATGGCCACAGAATTATCCTTGGTTGACCCAATAGACCCCAAAGAAAAACGAGAAGATTACTATCATATTCTTCCCAATGGTGAGTCTTCTCTTGACTTATCATTATCTCCACTGTATCTAACTGAGAATTATACTTTAAACAAACACCAAGATTATATAGGTAGTGCTCGTATATATACTCAGCAAGTGGATGAGCACATCCCTGTCTTATGATGACACGAGGTTGTATGTCGTTAGACATCTTGTATGATAGTGGCAAACCACCCTTCCAACGTTGGGTACACCTTACCCTATTGGATTCACCAAATATAACTACTAAATGAACTTTTCTATACTGCTTCGGGAGAACATCCACAGCTAGAGACCACCGTTCTATTTCCCCTTTACCCTCGCTCGACCCAGCTACACTCTTATTACCTGAAAGGAATTGTGAAGCAAAAGGGTGAGCACAACTAGCTCAGTAAAGAATATCATGACTAAAGATAATTAAATTATCAGTAGCCTTCATCAATAATAAATTAGAGATTTAGAACATATGGTAAATGATAAAAATTTCAACCATAGTTGCAGCGGAACGAGCAATCCATTAGAAGAGTCAAATAGACTATAAAGTCTATTATCTTCTCTATGTTAAAAATCCACCAACAATATTTTATCCATGTAACATCACTCAACAGTTCCTTTCCACAATCATATGAATAACTCATAATCATAATTGTGACTATAAATTTTTCTTCGCACCCAGGACGAAGAATATTTTCATCACCTGTCTTTACCTGAAACATCAAAGATCATGGTTATACCAAATCACAGTTCCTGTTTATAATCATACTAACAAATTCATCTTTACACTACGGGCCAAAGATATTCATCAACAAACCATCTTTGCACTACGGGCCAAAGATATTCAACAACAGTTCATCTTTGCACTACAGGCCAAAGATATTCATCAACAGGCCATCTTTGCACTACATGCCAAAGATATTCATCAACAATTCATATTTGCACTACAGGCCAAATATATTCATATCTCAAAGAAATATATAATCATTTCAGAATTTATATAAACAATAATTATAACCATGTTGATCAATTCACCTTTGCACTTAAGCTTAAGATATTCAATTATAAATTCAATGGTCATGATCATACCAGTCACAATTCAACTTTGCACTACAGGCCAAAGAGAACCCTAGTCATGATCATACCAATAATCTACCCATCTTTACACTCCAGTGAAAGAGAATTTCAACATCAGGGTTATAAAAATGTTATATATGATGATAAAAATAATATGATCAACATATAGTTTTAATCTCAAGAGTAATATTCGTAATTCATGAATAGTAAATCGTGAATAGTAACTCATGAATAGTAACCTCGACACAAAAGATAGAAATTCTACAATAAAATCCATACCAATATTTCGGTATAATGATATTGAAAGAATAACATTACTTAAATTTATAAACAATTTATTTTAATTGTTTACACTTTACTAATTAATGCATTTAATCATCATAAAATGCCAACTCTTACAATTTCATCATCAATAACCAAAACCCTCATCAAAAATCTGCATATACCTCATATAGGATTCTCAAGCCATAAAATCCTATTTTCCAATTTTCTTTCTTCACAAAACATATTTAATTCATTTACTCATAACTAGACCATTTTCATGAAAAATACCAAATCAGTTCCAAAAATATTTCTTTTCTGGGATTTAACATAATATAGTCCCATAGTGAACATATATTTTTCTCAGAATTTTTAAAAGTCATTTACTATTTTTCATATGACCAAAATAGCCGAATATTTAGACATTTATCAAAAATTGTACTTTTATCTAAAAATTCTGAAATTTACAGAGTATACTTCTATCATATACATGTACTCTCAATAAAAATTTCATCAATTTTGGAGTTAACCACAAGGAATTATAAGCCGTTACTTTTAAAATAGTCTTTCCTCATAAAATTCATAACTCTCAATCTATACATCCAAAAATCACCATTTTTGGACACAATCAAGAAAACTCATCCAAATATCATTTCAAATTTTTTCCAGAATTTTTGAAAATCAGAAAAATTACGAAACTGAAAATCATAACAACCCTTAAAATCCCTTAATATCCCTTACTATCCCTTACAATCCCTTACAATCCCTTACCTCAAAACATCAGTACTTCTGACTGGAATGTAAAGCCGAAGGAAACTTGCACTGAATAGCAACTCTCAAAGTATCTAAATACTCACAAAATATGCTTCATAATATAGAGAGAGAAAGCTTATGTTTCTAGTGTGATTTTCAATTCTAACTTAGCCCTCTATTTATAGGAAAATTTTGGTAGGTTTGACATGCAACCTGATGGCTTTACCTGCTACTATTCCCACCCACCACATTTGAAATATAATTCAGCACATTTTTTCACCAACCACAAGTGGGGCCCACCAATTCTAGAATTTTCCACCAAAATGATAAACTCCGAAAATTCAACAATTTCTGAATCAGTCATCTCGTAAAATTCATAATAAATCATACGTTCATTTTTAACGGTTCAAAATTTATGGACATATACTCAACTTATATATGTATAACATATCCAAAAATTACCACGATCCAACGGTCGGATTAAAAATTATAACACCCGCAATATTTCTCAAAAAACCCTGATTTTTAATACCTCCATTCCGACAAAAATACGGATAAAAATCTCAACATTAACTCCTTCATTTTTTAACCACAAAAATATATCCCTCATTTATATCCACATAAAATAAATATTTTCTTATCATATGAATCAATAATTAATTATTAACAAATAATATTACAGAATCACATTTATGACAACCAGGCCGTTCCCAGGAAAGAGGGGGCTTTCCAATAAGGATTTCTCCTTACTGGCGCGCAATTAGATGACCAAACCTCTCCTTAGACAGAATTTTCTAGACATTGCCAATAATGCTATCTAATAATATTATTTAAATAATATAAATTATTGATCTGATAATAGAAAATACTGTGCAGTGACAATTATTGAACAATAATAATATAAAATTTCAACGTAGCAATTATTGAATCAATAAAATAAAATATTGAACAATAATTACTGTAACAATTATTGAGTAGTGTCTTCTTACGTAAGAATCAATAATTTCAAAAATACTATGCAATACCGTGTGCTACTGTGCAATAACGCGTATTACAGTATTTTAACCACCGGGTATTCCAACAGTGTTAACGGTAACAACTACGCCGTTATTTGTAAAAACTCAAATTTGTCGTTTTCTTCACCCGACAGTTATTCGTTATGGGGCCCACAAATAGCTGCGCCGTCGTACGAATATTCCCCGACAGAAAGAATATTCCACGACCAAACGAATATTCCCCGACAACAATGATTATTTTATAACCACTTGCTTATTTTGAAAAAAATTCATATTTCACCCATAACTTTAAACTTTTATCAATTTAACCATTTACTGAATAGTAATTATAAGAAAAATTGAATACTTTTATTTCATAAAATTCGGGGTCTTACACCATCCACATTTTTAACCACAATTTCAATCACATTTTGAACCACATTCTCAGTCACATTAATACTATTATGCTCATCCAATATGGAGGTTTGATCAATATTGTATGTTAATACATGGTCTGCATAGACATCAATTACACCATGTGGCAGATAAATATTAACCATATCTCTTATACTAGCATCATCATAAACAAGTTTAACCCCGTTATTTATATATACTCCATCAGTTTTAAAATAAACAACTGATTAAGGATGATAATTAAGCTCAGCAGTTAGCTCATTAATAGCACCCATACAAATGTAATCAGCATCCAAACGTGGCATATGATAAATTGTACCTTCCACATAGTCATATAAAGGAGCATAGATGAACTTTCCACCATAGTGTACATTAAATTGAACAACAATATCCATCTGTAACAAATGAAACCATATGCAAAACAGAGTATAAGCAATAAACTTTTGAAGGAATGTTCTAAATTACAGAGCATACATGTGGGGACAAAAGAGGACCAAAAATTAGTAAATAATGATTTTGTAAATCTTAAAACAAAAATCAGTAAAGAAAAAGACAAAGTTGAACATTGAATAATATATTTTAACTCTAGGGTTTAGAAGTAAAAGGACAATATGACAACAAACCCAAAAAAAATCATCAAAATCAGAAAAGGGGACAAGAGGGGACCATCATATGGGACATACCTGTTGACCGTTAATTGATGTCGAACTTCAAACGACTTCTAACCAATGTGAATCACACCAAAATTCACCAAATAATCGATTTTGTTAGCTTTTCAAATTGATCGATCGAACAACTACTCGTTTTTTGTTGAGTTTTTTAATTCATCGATCACTTTCGAAGGGTTGGGTTGGGTTGGGTTGGGTTGGGTTAGGGCTCAGTTGAATAAGCTGGAACAAATGACGATTCAATTGCTCCTAATACACATGTGGGTCCATCCGCTGGTAATTTGGTGGGAGAATTTCCCTCCATATCCACGTAATGTTGGCCACATGGACTGATCCGTGCCACATAAGAATTATTTTACACGGCTGCAGCTTATTTGTCCAATTCCGTCTAAAGTCAAAATAGGTAACGGAATTGCAAACGTTTTGTTAGTAAAATATAGTTCAGTGAGTTGACTGTAAGAAAAAAAAAGTTCAGTAACCCATTTGTAAGTTGACATAAAGTACAGTGACCTAAAAAGTATTTAACCCTAATATAAATATGACTAAGGGTGTAAACGAGTCGAGCTGAAGCGAGCATAGAACTACTCAAATTCGACTCGAAAAGATAAATTTGTATTTGAATTCGAATTGTATTTAAAAATTTCTACTCAGATTTGACTTGACTCGACTTGAATATTTATTACTCGAATTCAATCCGACTCGATTCGAATATTTATTCAAACTACTCGCGAGCTTCAAATTCAAACTCGAATTCGAGTCTCTAAATAATAACTATTTTTATAATAAATATAATTATAAATTGAATTTGTTATTTTTACTTAGAAATGAGAAAATATATTTAGTATTATACTTTACAAATATAAAATTACAATTAAAACTAAAAACAAAACAAAATAATAATTAATTATCTTAATTTGATTTAAATTTATATATATTATAAGAGAATGTATCGAACATCTAATCGAATATGTATCAATCGAGTATGTATCGAATCACAATCAAAAATTCGAGTAATTTGAATCTTAAATGAGTCGAGTATAACCTTGTTCAAATTCTACTCATATTTTTATTCGAATTATTTTTAATCCTCAGATTTAGATCGTATTATTAACAAATTCAAGTCTCGTTCCTATATTTTCGAGTCGAGCTCGAACTGTTTGACTCGTTTAGGACCTTAAATATAACATGCACCGTGCTAATTACCGCAAGCCGCAAGTGTAGCCCACCCACATGAGAAGTAACGTTTTGCTTAACGGACCCACCAGTCCGTAACTCATCACTAGCCACTAGGAGTATGTGGGGGAGGTGTTTTGGATCCGGTGCGGGTGGATGTACGGTAGAACTGGGTTATTGCGAGACGTGTATGACAATGGATCTGTTGCCAAATCGGAGAACTCAAGTGATAAAACTAAAATATATTTTAAAAGTTAATAGATAAATGGAAAATTTCTTTTTGTGATAAAACCTAGTAAAAACTTTTGAATTTTCTTCTCTTTGGAAAATTGATATGGGTGTATTTTCTTTACTTTTTAGATGCAGTAATATAATAAAATAACGACTTAATATAATTTCATTATCAACCAACAACTTATCATTTTTTATTATACAATTGATTCCCTTGATTGCTTCTCTCATACACCTCCCTTGGCTTCTCTCATACACCTCTCGTGACTTCTCTCATATACTCCTCTTCTTCTTCTCCTATATAAAGGAGTGCTACTGAATGAAAATAAAATGAGAATTCTCTCTGAAGAATTTATCTCTCTTTCTCTTACTTATTCTCTTTAAATTTATGCAGCAATTATAAGAGTATATTTCTGTACTTTGATAAGGTTTTATAACACGTTATCAGCACGAAGCTCTAATCAACTGAGACGGTAAAATTAAATTCTTGCAATTTATTATTATACTACTGGTTGGGCTATACCACCAATAATATAATTTTATTCTTATAATTGCATTTAAATTCTGTTATTTACAATGATACCATCTATCCTTGTTAATCTTACAAGACTAAGTGGGAACCTTTTTACCATTTATTATTCCGCATTTAATATTCTGTCGGAATATCCTGTCGGTGTGAATTTCACCTGACCTGGTTCCATTATTTATTATTCCGCATTTATTATTCTGTTGGGAATAACCTGTCTGTGCGGTCGGTCTATCGCATGCATGCTGAAATTCTTCTGTTATTCCATTATTTATTATTATGTTGGAATAATCTGTCTATGCGAACTACCGCATACCGGGTGAAGATCCATTTGCATTATGCTAATAACATAAATATAAGAATATTTATATTTGCATTTTTATCACCACTTGAGGTCGTGACGTAGTTTATTTTTCATATTTCATACATGCAATTATTTATTGTTTTAATAAATAATAATTGTGTTTTAACCCAGAATAGATGGCAAACTTGGCAAAAATAGATTTTTCTATTTTGAAAATATCTGGAGACAACTATTTGGCTTGGGCACTTGATGCAGAATTGCACCTTAGTGCAAATGAGTTAGAAAAGACCATTGAATCAGGAAATACAGCTACTTCGGCACAAAATGCAAAAGCCATAATTTTTCTTCGTCACCATATTGATGAAGGATTAAAGACTGAGTATTTAACAGTCAAAGATCCTTTGTCTTTATGGACACAACTGAAGGAAAGATTTGACCACCAAAAATTGGTTGTTCTCCCTAATGCCAAATTTGAGTGGCTTAATTTAAGGCTACAAGATTATAAATCAATTACGGAATATAGTTCCAATGTTTATAGAATAACTTCTACTTTGGCTTTGTGCGGGATCCAGTTTCTGACTCCCAAATGTTAGAGAAAACACTCTCAACTTTTCATCCCACCAACATGATTCTGTCGCAACAATATAGACAGAGTAAGTTCACAAAATTCAGTGACTTATTATCTATCCTCCTGGTTGCAGAAAAGAATAATGAATTGTTGTTGAAAAATCATCAAGTGCGGCCAACGGGTGCTACCCCATTGTCGGATATTAACAACACGTCATTCCAACAGAATAAACGTGACAATAGATGGTCATATAATAAGAAGCCTTAGGGACGAAAGAATAAACGAGGCCGTCGTAACAACAAATTCCAGAACCGCGACAATTCAGGCCACCAGAAGTGGCAAATGTTTGGGTCGGGTAAAAATAAAGAAAATGCAACACAGAAAAAGAACAAACCAGATGTTTATTTTAGGTGTGGGATGAATGGGCATTGGTCGCGTACCTGTCGTACGCCGAGGCATCTGGCTAATTTATTTCAGGAGTCTCAAAAGAACAAAGTAATGGAGGCAGAAACAAACTTTGTTAATCATCAATTGAATATTGTTGATGATTCACCAATGACCAACAATGAGAAAAAAGTTGATGATATTACTGAACCTTCTGAGAGTATTTTTTGGGATATCGTTTAATTTCTTGTTTTAATTAAACACCTTGCATGTATAATATTGTTAGTTTTCATTCTATATGTGGTATGTGTTTCTCATGAATAAAATTATATTTAAAATGTAACTTTTCTTATTTATGTTTTTATATGTGTCAGACCATTTTTTTAATGGATATGGAGGATATATGTTTAGCAGACAGTGCAACAACTCATACAATCCTTCGAAATGAGAAATATTTTTCACAACTGATCAAAGCTAAGGGAAATGTAGGAACTATCTCTGGCACATCAAATTTAATCGAGGGATTTGGAAAAGCTAGTTTCTTGCTACCAAATGAGACACAAGTTTTTATCAAAGATGCTCTATATTCTAGTAAATCGAGAAGAAATTTGCTTAGTTTTAAAGATATTCGACTAAATGGTTTTCACATTGAAACAACCAATGAGAATGATAATGAATATCTTCTCATTACTTCTACTATCTCTGGAAAAAAGAATATCTTAGAAAAACTTCATTCAATTTCTTCTGGATTATATACTATGAAAATTAGAGTAATTGAGTCTCATACTGTTATGATTCCAAAAATCATAGATCCCAAATCCTTTATGCTTTGGCATGAAAGACTCGGTCATCCAGGTACTTCTATGATGCGTCGTATTATTGAAAATTCTACTGGTCATCCTCTCAAAGATAAAAGGGTTTTTCCTAGCAGTGAATTTCCTTGTGCTGCGTGTTCTCGGGGAAAATTAATTGTTCGACCATCACCAGTAAAAATTTATAAAGAAACCCCAAAATTCCTAGAGAGAATTCAAGGAGACATTTGTGGACCTATTCAACCATTGTCTGGCCCATTTCGATATTTCATGGTTTTAATAGATGCTTCAACTAGATGGTCTCATGTTTGTCTTCTCTCTTCTCGAAATTTTGCCTTCTCAAAACTTCTTGCTCAAATGATCAAGTTACGGGCTCAGTTCCCGGATCATCCAATCAAGTCAATTCGACTTGATAACGCAGCTGAATTTTCATCAATGACTTTTAATGATTTTTGTATGACTATTGGAATTTCCATTGAGCATTCCGTTCCTCATATTCATACACAAAATGGTTTAGCTGAATCTTTAATAAAAAGACTTCAACTAATTGCATGACCATTAATGTTAAGGGCTAACTTGCCTACCTCAGTTTGGGGTCATGCAATTCTTCATGCTGCAGCCATCATTCGAGTAAGACCAACGGCTCTTAATAAATTTTCTCCTCTACAGTTAGTTCTTGGACAGATACCTAAAATATCACACTTTCGAGTTTTTGGAAGTGCAGTATATGTTCCAATTGCACCTCCACAAAGAACTAAGATGGGAGCCCAACGAAGAATATGTATTTATGTTGGTTTTGATTCTCCTTCTATTATCAGATATCTTGAACCTTTAACTGGAGATGTTTTTACTGCACGTTATGTAGATTGTCATTTTGATGAATCTGTATTTCCAACATTAGGAGGAGGGAAAGTTTTAAATAAAAAATTCTCTGAAATATCATGGAATGCATCAGATTTAAATTCACTTGATCCTCGTACAGGACAATGTGAAATTGAAGTTCAAAGAATTATTCATTTACAAAATATTACAAATCAAATGCCAGATGCATTTAATGATGCTAGAAAAGTGATAAAGTCACATACACCTGCAGTGAATACTCCAGCAAGGATAGAAATACCTATTGAAAAAATAATTCCTGGAGAATTGACGAATAAGATAATAGAAGAATCTAAACCACGTCAGAAGCGTGGAAGACCGATTGGTGCAAAAGACACTGTACCACGAAAATCAAAAGCAAATAAGGGAATCCCTAAAGGAATACCTGCTCCAGAAGTAGCACTTATTCCAAGAGTAGAAATAGCCCCAGAAGAGGTACAAACCTCTCCAGAAGCAGCACATATTCCAAGAGTGGGAATAGCCCCAGAAGAGGTTCAAAATGTCGGTGAAGGGATAAGAGATGAACACCAAGAGATCTCAATAAATTATGTACATGATGAGAAAATATGGGATCGAAGCAAAGTCATGATTGACGATATATTTACTTTCTCTATAGCATCAGATATTACTTTGATTCCTGACACGGATCCTGAACCACAAAACGTGGAAGAATGTCGAAAAAGAAAAGATTGGCCAAAATAGAAAGATGCTATTCAAACTGAGCTACAATCTCTATTGAAAAGAGAAGTATTTGGACCAGTAGTCCAAACACCGCTGGGTGTAATCCCGGTTGGAAACAAATGGGTATTTGTACTAAAGCGAAATGAAAAAAATGAAATTGTGAGATACAAAGCCCGACTTGTAGCTCAAGGGTTTTTATAAAAATCTGGTATTGATTATCAGGAGACATACTCTCCAGTAATGGATGGAGTCACTTTTCGCTTTCTGATAGGTATGGCCACCATGGAAGGTTTGGAAACACGTCTGATGGATGTTGTAACAGCATACCTATATGGCTCACTTGACAGTGAGATTTACATGAGAATCCCTGAAGGATTGAAAATGGCTGAATCACAAAGGCCACTTCACATATATTCAATCAAGTTACAACGCTCATTGTATGGGTTGAAACAGTCTGGTCGTATGTGGTATAATCGACTTAGTGATTATTTAATAAAAGATGGATATATAAATGATCAAATATGTCCATGTATTTTTATTAAGAAATCACAAATTGGATTTTCCATTATTGCTGTATATGTGGATGATTTGAATCTTGTAGGTACTCGTAAAGAACTCACAAGAACTGCTACTTATTTAAAAGATGAATTTGAAATGAAAGATCTTGGAAAGACAAAATTCTATTTGGGAATACAAGTGGAGCATTTAGCATCTGGAATTTTTGTTCATCAATCCACATATGCTAAAAAGATTCTGAGTCGTTTTCATATGGATAAAGCTCATCCTTTGACTACCCCGATGGTTGTTCGATCTTTAGAAGTTGATAAAGATCCATTTCGGCCTCTAAAAAGTGGGGAAGAAGTTCTTGGACCTGAAGTTCCATACCTAAGTGCAATAGGTGCTCTTATGTATCTTGCAAACTGTACACGACCTGATATTACTTTTGCTGTCAACCTGTTAGCAAGATACAGTTCTTCTCCGACTAAGAGACATTGGGATGGGATCAAACACATTTTGAGATACCTCCGTGGAAGTATAGATCTTGGGTTATTTTATCCAAAAAATTCAACATCGCAATTGGTTGGATATGCCGATGCAGGATATTTATCAGATCCACACAATGGAAGATCACAAACAGGTTATGTATTTACATATTGTGACACAGCTATATCCTGGAAATCCACAAAGCAAACCATGACAGCTACATCTTCAAATCACTCAGAAATTCTTGCTATACATGAAGCAAGCAGAGAGTGTGTTTGGTTGAGATCAATTATTCAACATATTCAAAAGTCATGTGGATTACCATCAATCAAAGACATTCCTACAATTTTATATGAGGATAACGTTGCATGCATTGCTCAACTTAGAGGAGGATACATCAAGGGAGATAGAACAAAGCACATTTCACCTAAATTCTTCTTCACACATGAGCTACAAAAGAAGGGTGATATAGATGTGCATCAAATTCGATCATGTGATAATCTAGCCGACTTATTCACAAAGTCGCTACCAAATGCAACGTTTGCAAAACTTCGAAAAAGGATTGGAATGTGTCGACTGAAAGACTTGTGACAACATTTCATCAAGAAGCAATGAATTCCTTTTGAAGGGAAGACTGTACTCTTTTTCCTTAGTCACGGTTTTTATCCCAATGGGTTTTTCCTGACAAGGTTTTAACGAGGCAGTCAATTAAGATATTTATGTAAAAGATATGTACTCTTTTTTTTCCTTCGTTAAGTTTTTCCCACTGGGTTTTCTTAACGAGGTTTTTAATGAGACATAATCTTTTATCGTAGGGAATCAGGAGAAGTATTATACAATTGATTCCCTTGATTGCTTCTCTCATACACCTCTCTTGGCTTCTCTCATACACCTCTCGTGACTTCTCTCATACACTCCTCTTCTTCTTCTCCTACATAAAGGAGTGCTACTGAATGAAAATAAAATGAGAATTCTCTATGAAGAATTTATCTCTCTTTCTCTTACTTATTCTCTCTAAATTTATGTATTAATTATAAGAGTATATTTCTATACTTTGATAAGGTTTTATAACATTTTTAAGAATATACAAAAATAAAAATATATTTTTAATATTCATAAATTTAACAAATTTTTTTTTTTTTGATGAAAAATAGATCATTGGCCAAATTTTTCGTCTATTTCTTTTTTATTCATTAACAACTTAGTAACGAGAATTGAACATAAATTAATATATATATATATATATATATATATATATATATATATATATATATATATATATATTTCTCGTAAATTTTAAAACTCATAAATACAATGTTAGCTTTTTTTAAAATTTGTTTTTTTAATATTAATCTATTTTGACATTGGTCTAATTCTTTTTCCCCCTTTATTCTTCCAGGAATGTAGACCTAAAGAATGTGATACATCTTGAGCTTCCTAACATTACACTACATCAGAGTCCTTAACAACAGGTCGGGGAATATTGTACAGGATGAGACCCATCATAAGTATCATACTTCCAAAAAGGAAAAAGGGGCTTAAGCTTACGCCTTCTGGGAGATATGGCAATGGAAGTGCCAGAATGTAAATTGAAATTGGCACTGCACATAAAGTAAAAGATCCAATTAGTAAAAAAGCTTTAGTAAACTGCTTGCAGCAAGAAAGGGGTGGGGGGGTGGGGGTAGAATGAGAGAACAGAGAACCTGAAAGTAATACTGCAAGGGAAGATACAACTGCAGAAGAAATTTTAACCAGGTTGAGCAACGATACGTTAAAAGCTATGTTGGTGATTACATAAAGAAGAGGTAGTAACGGGGATCCATCGCAACCTGAAAGCAACAAATGAAGCCATAAGACGAGCATCACAGAGAAAGTTGTTCAAAAAGTATCAAATTTGAGAAAAATGAGGGAACTAATGTTCAAGTTTATAGGAACAAGATTATATTATTTACCATATATATAAAATAGGATCCAGATTCCAGACCTACTTGTGCCATAAATTTTTCAACTATATTTCAAGTTTCTTATTGACTAAGATCATCATTGCATTGTTGTCTCTATATGACTTTTAAAAAAATAGTCTAGCATAAATTGGCCATTAATTCCAAACGATATAAATCTCTCTTTCATCAAGTATATGACATGCCAAATAATCACAGGCAGAACTCTAATATGCAATCTGCAATGTTACATATTATATTGTACAAGATATTGAAATGCTAAAGCATGAGAACAACTACTTCATGCTAATAATACCAAAGATTAAATCTGGCATCTGGTCTATAACCAGTGCGGCATCCCGCATTGGCGGACAAGCACTTGGTGACAACCGTGATGGAAACCGAGGGGAACCAAAAAAAAAAGTAAAAAGCATTTGACACATTTTGATCCAAATCTGGTAACAAAAATCCTTCGCAAGTGATGGATAAAAGTTGGCTTAAATGGCTGATTTCTAGAAGTTATTTTCAGAACAAACTATATAACTTTGAGAAACAGCACACGCTGTACAAAAAACAATTATGTCTGTATATAAAAGAAACAGAATAGCATTTGGCTTATATTTCTTTCTAGCATCCCAGAAACAGAATAGTCTTTGATTTTCCTTCCTAGCATCCCGGTTATTAACATGTTGAAGTTTTGCAAGTCAAGGGATAGCGTTCAATGCCTATTGCCTAGACCAAGGAGAAGAGATAGCTTACCTGGTGTGTAGGATCCAGTATTAAGAAAGCAACCAGCACCGTTCTTAATGTACAAATGGAGTTCGGAGAATGGTATGCCTTTCAGATTTGACAGTAAAGGTAAACAGAGAAGTACAAAAAGGGCCTACAAGTCGAAGGACATGGAAGACTATCAAGATAAGATAATAGATAGTTCTAAGATATTTGTAGTTAATATTGGCTCAGTTAACCATACAGGAAACTATCAATTTCCAAACATATATCCAGAGTCAAAAGAAGCTCAATTATTCTTTCAAGATAAGCATATTAATTACCAAACTTAGAAAGTATAATTGATTCGGAAACAGATTTCACGCATAAAGCTAAATAACATGGTCAACTAAACATATGAACTTAGATGCTTCGAACATTAAGAGTAAGTAACAAGCTAAGAAGCAAGGACTTGGGTGCGGGGATACGGGGATTCGTCAAATTTAAAAATATGGGGATTCGGGTGCAGATGATAAGGCATTATATATATATATATATATATATATATATATGATAAAAAAAATATTCACAAAACTAAATACTTCATATAAATTAAACAAAACACATATACTTCATATAAATTAAACAAAACACATAATAAGAGCAAAAGAGGAAAACTCAAAATAGCACATGTATTATTGACAAATTTCCAGTCACATAATTGATTCAATAATTGTCATCCCATTTGTCAGGAAATTAAAAACAGAAAATAAATAAATAAATTCCAGCCACATATTTAATTCAATAATATATTTTAGGAAATTAAAAACAGAAAAAATAAATATAATTCTAGCCACATATTTAATTCAGTAATTATTAATTGTCATCCCATTTGTCACATTCAGCAAAAAAAATAAAAAAAAATAAAAAAGTCGGAACACGCAAGTCACAAACAGAGAAGAAGAACGAAGTCGCATACAGAGAAGAAGAACGAAGTCGCATACAGAGAAGAAGAAAGAAAAGAGAATGAAGAAAGAGAAGAGAAGAAAGAGAATATCTCCGATTCAATGCCAATCCGCTGCCGACGATAGGCTTCCGTCGATTTGCTGCCGATAATTTCTCACATGGTCGAAGTCTTTACTCTTCTCCTCTTTTACGGCAGTGGTGTAAGGTAAGTCGATTACTTTTCCCCTCTTCTGCCCTAATCGATCTCTTTTTCCCCCTTTCTTTTCCTTCCTCATAATTACAAAAACTGCCACCGCCGCACTCCCATACACGCACCTCCACGCACCCCGGGGACACGGCAAAAGCCACACTCCGTACGCACCACAGCCGCACCCCCGCGCACCAGCACCCCCCGGCACACCCAGTGCGCAGTGCGGCAGGGAATTGGCGCAACCCTGCTTCTTAGGTAACAAGGGAATGACTTCTTCTGCCTTTTGGTTAGTTCACAACTGCCTGTCTTTCATCTTTTCTTTCCACCAAAGTAAACTGGTCTCCAGAGTGTGTAT
This sequence comes from Panax notoginseng, assembly GCA_016801055.1. Classification (NCBI taxonomy): domain Eukaryota; kingdom Viridiplantae; phylum Streptophyta; class Magnoliopsida; order Apiales; family Araliaceae; genus Panax; species Panax notoginseng. The sequence goes on from CM029021.1 coordinate 21,229,924, forward strand.
GAGTTAACCAACACATCAAGTCCGTTTTATGTTTTCAAACACAACTATGGTGCATCGATACAACCATTATATGTCTATTTTTTTGAATTTGCCCTTCTTTAATATTTCTTTTATCGCCAAAAAATGGATCCTTCCTTTTCGGTGACCTCTTAGAGAATCAGACTGATCTCCAGGCCACAGAACACAGGCCACAGTACATGAAATTACATTTGAAATTATGTCTAGGGATTCCATTGGCCAAAATTTCTAATAAGTTGGTGACACCAGCAACATTATTTACAACGTATAATGTACACCTGCTCAAGGATTTAAAGCATCAAAATTTTATTGATTTATGACAACCACTAGTACCATTATTACCAAGATAACATTAATAATCTGTGAACCTATGAACCTATAGTCCACCAAACAAGAAGGTGGTGCAAATAGTAAATAAAATACTCAAACTCATCAATTTGCATATATACAATAACATCAAGCCATATAATAATTACCTGGAATCCTGATCCAAAAGAATTTACAACAAATATGTCAAGCAACTTTCCCTGTATAGTTTAAGAAAATTTGAAAACATCATCACTTGGAAATTAGAATATGTTGTGAGCATGAAAACAGTAATAACAAAGTGGCAGTGAATTTCTTCAAAGAAAAGAAATTGTGCTGGCCATACCTTGAAGCGTCTGGCAGAATCGATGAAAACAGATTCCTATTCATACAAATTATTTTGAGTGTTATTTGTATGCTCACATGGACAACCTTCAGAGTATGACCATTATTCATTCTATTACCTTGAGAATAGATGCACCAGCTTGAAAAGCACTTGATGCAATCATTAGCAGTGGCCACACAAAACCAATTCCAGAAAGCATTTGGCCAGTTTCTGATCCACTGCACTCCAGAAACATACAACTTTAAAAGACAGTCATGAAAAATGGCTAGTATAAGAGAACAACTATACGATATAACACGAAGCAATACCAAAGATCCACAACTTTCATAATCAACTTCCAAGTTCATGAACAAAACACCCCAGACCTGACAACTTTCACCAAAAATTTAAGAAAACAGAACCAACTTCTAGGGAACACGCTCTTGGAAAGGGTAAAAACTGTGCCCAAATAACTTTTAGAATCTCCACTCTCAAATTCCTACTACTTCTAACATTAATTGGGGATATATCAGCGCATAGAACAGAGCAAGAACATAATTTATGAGGATTATTCAAATTATTTGACAAGAAGAGGATACAGTTCTTTCCTATATTGATTCTTTTGTCCAGTAGTATCATTCAACAGATGTTAGGGTATGGGATTTTGTACAAAGGTAATTCTCTCACAAATCTCAATTATCTCATAACTCAATCAATTATATAATTCAATGTATCAAAAATAATAGACATACATCCCTATTCAGATACTCCTAAACAACTTTCCTAACCCACATTAGATTCTAATAAGATAACTACTAAAATTACAAATAAAATAAATTAATCAAATACAACTTCTAGAATTTTATTTTATTTCCAAGGGCTTCCAAAGCCTTTTATATTGATCTAACCAAGTCTCACAGGTTCATCCTGCATCAGATGCCATCTGCTATACAGAACTTCTAAGAGACAATGTGATATATGCAAGTTTACAAGCTTAGCATCAAACATAAAGTGGTATGATCGATCTCCAGAAGAAACATAGCACAATTGTAACCACCCAACCCCAATCAATGCTCAATCCACTATCCCAAGAGCACCTTGGATCATCTTGGGTCACCACAGGCCCTCCCAAAAGTCGTGAGAAATTATTCGTACACTTGTTAGTAGTGTTAAGACCTAATATATAACTTGGTCCGTCCCACATGTTTTGACGTCGGACTGGGGTATTACAGCCGCCCCGTGTGATGGACTGAATGAATGCATTAAGAAATATTATATTACGTGAGCCAAGAAAAGAGAAAGCTGAAGGCATGATTATTGGAATGCTAAATGGTTGCAATCCAGTACTTGGGCCACTACCTATTAAAAATAAGATTATTAAATACTAAAGAATATGAAGCCAGATTGTCATTATTAAAAAGGCCATATAGTTGATATTATAGAGAACATGATGTACAAAGTTGCTGTTAGTTTGCAGTGATTGGAAGAATGAATGCACCGACCAGATCCCTTACCATCAGGGTAGACTTATTAATTAAATGTGTGCTTGTATGAGTTTCATTATCCAGTTGGTTTTCATTGCTCAGTGATTATTGAATTCATGAATAAAGAATATAGCAATGTAACAATTGCACATTAATCATGGTGAAGATGTGGATGGTATTCAATCCAAGTAGTTGGTGTTACCTCTGGTTAGATTTATACCAGTGCTTCAGCACATTTTTCAGCAAAAGAAATTGAAATATTTACTGTAATTAGAATCCACTAAAGACAAGGTAGAAAGTTGTAGTACCTTGCAACTGCAATGACCACGCCAGCAGCTACAAGTAAGCATCCAGCAATTTTATTTAACGAATACCTTCTCCCTAGGAGAATAGTAGAGAAAGCCAATTGCCACAACAAAAATGTCTGAAACAAGAGTTTGATAAAAAGCAATCTTCAGAATACATTGCCAGTACTAACAAATTACTCGTAACTTATACTACTCGAATATCTATATTTTTTTTAATAAAAGAAGAAAAATTTTAATAGAAAAGAGAGTACAAGTAAACCAAACTTGTAAAAAACAAGACCAAGAAAAACATTGAAAAAGTGCAGCTTTTCAATCTCTATGCAAATCTATGTATACTTGAATATTTATGCATACATTGACAAGTAGTTGAATTAATAATTTCTACAAACTGAAAAATGAACATCAAGTAATTAACTACAAAAGCAATGATAGCTTTGATCCATTCTTTCCCACAACCTCCTTAGTGAGAAAATGTGCAGTAGTGTCTATGTAACTGTGCACTGTAGTAAATGTATTTAGGAAAGATAGACGGTGCATTCAACCCTCTCTTACAGTTGCCAAATGCTAATTAAGATTCCATATAAAGGATAACAAATTTGTTGGTTAGCAGAGGGAATAAAACCCTACCAAAAGTCCAAATCACAACATTACAGCCATTTGTTCCTCTGTTAGAAAAATAGAGATAAAGTGTATAAATCTGAAAATTTTACCATTTCAGTCCTAAAAGAGGGACATCCCAAGTGATTACATGCTATAGTAGTAACAAAATGTCACGCACTGAGTAACATGGGGCATCCTCGAACTGCAATGTGTAGCACAGGCATTAAGACACAGCCAGGATGAGAAAGCGGATAAATCAGGGGAAATATTGGATGTTGTCAGGTATATTAACAAACTTCTGCTCATTAAATCGAAATAACCGGTAATCCCTCAGTCTGAATAGCATGAGTTTGTAATGGTCACACCACCAAATCAGAGATTGCCAGTGACATGGTTCCAACTGAGACAAGATCTGCTTCGATATAGGTTTCATAAGAACTAATTAATCTGTTAAGTTCTAGTTCTATTACGTCAGAATAATAGAGTATTTCTTACGTTAGAAGATTTTATTTAGTTTTACTTAGAAATCTAGGCGTAGCACGAGGGATTATTCTGAAGCTAAACATTTTCTTCTTCGTGGTCAATTTTCTATGATGTTGGAACAGTATCCTACTCTATTCCATGATAAATGTCATGTACTTTACTTTTTAGTTACAGTATCCTACTCTATTCCATGATAAATGTCATGCACTTACTTTTTAGTTTTTTTTACATGGATTTCAAGGCATGCAGAAAACATATTTATAGATCGTCTTTTTTAAACATGGCCAAATATGTAAATACACCACTCTTCCCAATTTCCCATTATATGAATATCACATTTTAATGTCTCTCTTTACCCCAGTTCGTGTACTATAGAGATGCTTATATACTGCAACAGAAGAAAATCCTAATTCAAACAAGCACCACAAAATTGCAGAATACCCCCAGAAAAAAAACTTTCTGGCTTCGTCCCTGCTTTGCATATATGGTACTTGAAGCTGCATTACTTATATTACAAACATATTTTCCAATTCAACAAGAGCTCATAAGATAAAAAATCTACAGAGTCCTACCACATTTGTAGAACTATCAGCAGCCTTATTCTAAAATAAGTTATAGAATAAACATTACCTGATTCAATACAGGTATAGCTGGTCCAGGAAGCATTGCTGAAAAAGAAAATATAACATAAGTATAGAGGCTAGAACAGAAGACCAATTTTGTCTAACTTTCCTCCCACGATTTTTTAATTTCGGTCTCTCACAATATTTCAACTCGTTTTTACTTTCTTTTTTTTTATATTCAGCAGAAGCCTACAGTTGAGTACACTATCTCTTAGAAAACGTAATCGTGATTGAATACAATCCAGTTGAAATGAAATGGTGAGGCACCTAAACTTAATAGATTACTATAAAAACTAGAATAAACTAATATATAATACCTGCAGAAGACATCCCAGCAACAACTCCTAATGCTTCTAGAAAACCAATGATCACAAAGCGAAATTTTGGAATGGCCATCATCTCATCAGTTACAATTCCGGAACGATATCTTATATACAATATTGAAACATAAATAGCCACATACCTGTGTTCAAGAAAACCAATATTATTTGTACGATCATATTAATTAGAAAATGACAAACAACAAGCAATAGTATGTCAATAACACAAATTCTATGGAAATAACAAAACGGATAAATGAAAAGCCTAAATGTATAATATCTTTGTGTTTCAATTATTAAAAGTCTCAAACAAATTCATTAGATATTAATAGTTCATTACATATTTATTTTGAGAGATTAATATGGTTGTGTATAAAAATTATAGCAAAATTTTATATCACATTTAAAAAAAATTTCCTCTATATATAGGGGTAAAATTACTTCTTTTTTTCCACTTTGTTTTAAGTATTTAATTGTACTTTTTGAATCTCGCCCCCGAAGCTAGAATTTCGTGTGCCACTGATTATCAACTACCGCTATATTGTTAAAATTACACTTAACCTTCCAATGGATAGTAAAATTGGTCTATTTAATATGACGAAACCTAATATCTAATCCCATTCAAAATATTGTTGGATTTTTGCTATAAAAATCCCATTTATCTATTTATTTAATGTTTATTTATTTATGTTGGACATTGATTTATTAATAAAAGTACATCATTCATTAAATGATCGTTTAGTTTGTCTATATATATCTCCATATTATATATGCTATGGTTTATGTGTATAACTAAATGTTATACACAGAAGATATAAATCATATTATATGAAAATAAAGAAATAATGGTTTATAACCTAGGATGATTTGGAGATATTATCCTGTAAGTTATACTACTTTAACAGAGATGATTTATCTTGATCATGGAAGTTGGATTTCTAATTAAAGTACTAGTACATTAACGGTGTGCATTAAACGGATCATGTGATAATATTTTATTTAAAAAATATTTTCACATAAATACTAATTTGTAAAATTTCTTAATTTTGAAATAATAGTGGACTTAATATTTTTCTATATATTAATTTGATGTTCCAATGAGTGAAATTACATTGTGTTAATTAATACCTCGGAATGTCGATTAATGTATTTAATTAATATTAGAAATATTATTATTGTTTAAACATCTATAAGATTTTTCATAAGATCATGGAATCTTGGCTGATTCTTTTAAATATTTATTATTAAAAGGATTGATTTAATTGTTAAATCAATTTATGATCAAATAGATACAATTTATGGACTTATGAAATTAGTTTAAATGTATCAAAATTATATTAATTAATTGTGAAATATTTATGTACATTTATAGAGAAAATATATACAATTTATTAGTAAAAGGTTTATTTAATTAATTCATGGACTGACATAATTACAATTATTTAGTGGCATTAATTGTAATTAATATTTATTTTGAATATTATTATTAGATAATAGATAAGTATTGTAGTCAGAAGAGGAATCCCTTAGGATCCCCTTCCTAGCCTAATATGGACTAGATTCTTAAGAAAGGATCAATGTCATTATATATATCATTGACCAGAAACGTATTTTGGTACTTTTCTATCAGAAGAAAATATCAAAACTTCGTATTCTCTCTTTCAGCCTAAGAAAAATAGAGCTAGGGTTTTTTCTAGAACGGTGCTTTGGAGACCACACTCCAGGTTCAGTATAAGGTCATAGGAGGAAGGATATTTAAAACGTAATAATTCAACCAAACACTATGTAACAAATTCGCACTTTAGATACATGGTGTATATATATATACGGTCAGGATCAAGAGCATTCTCCTTAAATAGCATTCCTCCTTAAATAGCATTCTTTTATTAAAACGACGTCGTTTTGGAGGAACGCGGTGACATTTTTGTAAATACGCGGTGACATTGTATTTACAAAAATACCACCGCATCTCTCCAAAACGACGTCGTTTTAATAAAAGAATGTTATTTAAAGAGAATGCTTTTGATCCTTACCGTATATATATATATATATATATATATATATATATATATATATATATATATATATATTTAATTTTTGATCCTTATTTCGTATAAAACCATAAAGATGATTCAGGTTTTATTTAATTTTTTTTTTAAAAAATATTTTCGGAAAAAAATTCCAACAAATATAGCCTATCCAATATAGGTCAGCCAACACAAAGCCATCATTGTAAAATAGTGCAAGCCACATTCCAATTTAGCTGCCCCTGTATTTTGTCCCATTACAATGCCACCTTAGTTTCTAATTTATTCAAAGTTCACCGGTGTGTACCTTTATATAAGTCTACACGGGACAACTTTGAAACAGAGGGTTACTTATGTTGTAGGTAAACAGAATCATAACATGACAATAAGAACTACAATTAATTGGAAAATTATTACAACTAGATTTGAGCTACAAATTAAAAATCAATATATTTGCAGTAAAAAACACGTAGCGTAAATTCAAGGAAAGTTTCAGGAGTTTTTACCCGAAAGTGTTGACTTGAGCCAAGAAGAAAGGATACTCCTTCATGGGTACGAGGGCAAGTTTGTAAAGCACCCGATTGGCGATCGCCAAAACAATTGTAATTGCAGAGCATATTATGATCAACTTTTTGTTAGACGAAGTGCTCAATGAATTATTTATCAAATCAGGAGCGCTAAATTCAGGGATTGGTGAAGAATTGGGTTGAATTTGAGTCTTCCTGCGACGGAATTTGAACAATTTGTTACTGAAGGAATTGTTTAGAGGAAGATAGTGAATTGGGGAGTGTCTAGGGTTTTTGGGGAATGAGATTAACATAGGAGAGTGAGAAGTTGGGGCATTGATTCTTTGGAAAATTGGGAATTTGGAGTGGAATGATTGAGCTGGAGTATATGAACATGAAATTGCCATATTCACCTAAATGCTTTTCACTTTTTCGTTTTTGCAGGAAATTCTTTTTGTTACTTTTTTCTTTAACTAAAGAAAACTGACTATGAAAATTAAAAATTACTAAGAAATAATCTATCTATAAGAAATTTAAAAAAAAAATAATAATAATAAATGTGGGTTGGACTCTTGGATCAACCAGTTGATGCTTAGCGAACACAACTAGTTAAATAGGGCATTTTAATTTTATTTTGATTAAAAATACTTGTGAGAGAAACATAAATTTATACTATTGTAGAAGTATAATGTACAAATGTATCTTTAAATTGTTAAAAAAATTGAAATAAATTTTTGAAAAGCAATTTCATAATTTGCAATTAAATATTATATTGATTTTGTTATTTAAACTATTATAAAAACTATTATATCTAAAGTTGTTTCATCTCATTATATCACACCGTACAGCTAATCAGTCGGACCATTACTAAAAGTCATTTAAGACTTGCTCCACAATCAACTTTGAGTCAATCTACACATATGATGACAAATTTATCTCGATAATAAATAGCGACTAATGTGTATATACGAGAAAAATAGAAATTAAGAATGATTTCACTTTAATTTATTATTTTTTATCGTTTAGAATTTTACATTATTCACAATTTAACACCGTCACAATTTTTTTTCTCTAGCCAAAAATTATAGTCTCCAAAACTTCATATTTAGGTTTGGGGACTCTCTTTTCTTATTTGAAAAGACTATCCCTTTAATCTTTTTTGTTATCATGAATCTACTATTTAGCTGTTATTTTCTCATTTTGTGGAGTTTGTGTTTACGCTTTGTGTAATTTTAATTTCTCTTTGTTTGGGATAGATCTCTTGTTCTTTCTCTATTCTTGTGGAAATCATTTTTCTCCTTTTGGGAGCATAGATTTTCTCTATGTTGAGAATTATTTTCAATTACAATGATGGGCAATGAGAATATGTTACTTACATGTGCAACGTATATACACAATTTATTAACAATACCAAAAGCCTAATATGCTTTATAGTTTGTATAAATAGCTCTATATATCCTCGTTTCTTCTTCATCATATCTTTCAATTATTTTTATTTTAAGAATATCCTTTGGTAAGAAAAGTTAAGAAACCGGCGAGGAAGAAATATTGTTCAGTAAGTATATGCGTTTCAACAACTCCAAAAGTGACTACGGCGGCAAAATTATATGTATCTATCATTTTAGTATGTTGTAAACAATATTTTTATACGAATAAATTTTATGTCGTTCATTTTACTTAACCACATAAATATTTTGATCAAATATTATTATTTTCAATACAAACAATTGTTAATAATTAAACAAAGCCATGTGCGTCGCACGAGCTATTACACCTTGGGGTGTAAATGGATATATATAGATCCGTATACCAGTGTATCCGTATCCAGAAAATTAATTCGATATCGGTATTTGTATCCGGTGGATTTTAAAATATTATCTGTAATCGATATTGTAAGACCCCGAATTTTATGAAATAAAAGTATTCAATTTTTCTTATAATTATTATTCAGTAAATGGTTAAATTGATAAAAGTTTAAAGTTAAGGGTGATATATATAAAATTTTCAAAATTCGCAAGTGGTTATAAAATACTCATTTCTTTTGAGAAATATTCGTTTAGTCATGGAATATTCTTGTTGTCGGGGAATATTTGTGCGACGACGCAGTCAATTGTGGGCCCCATAACAGAATAATTGTCGAATGAAGAAAACGACAAATATGAGTTTTTATAAATAACGGCGTAATTGTTACCGTTAACACTGTTGAAATACATGGTGGTTAAAATACAGTAATACGCGTTGTTGCACAGTAGCACACGGTATTACACAGTATTTTTGAATTATTGATTATTACATAAGAATGCACTACTTAATAATTGTTACAGTAAATACTGTTCAATATTTTATTTTATTGATTCAATAATTGTTGCGTTGATATTTTATATTATTGTTGTTTTAATAATTGTCACTGCACAGTATTTTTCATTATCAGATCAATAATTCATATTATTTGAATAATATTATTAGATAGCATTATTGAAACTTTCTAGAAAGTTCTGTCAAGGAGAGGTTTGGTCACCTAATTGAGCGTCAGTAAGGAAAAATCCTTATCAAAAAGTTTCCTCTTTCCTGTAAACGGTCTAGTTGTCATTATTGTGATTCTGTAATATTATTTGTGAATAATTATTTATTGATTTATATGATAAGTAAATATTTATTTTATGTGAATATACATGATGGATATATTTTATGCGGTTGTAAATGAAGGAAACTGGTCCGAAGGAATCATAATCCGAAAAATCAGTGTTCTTGAGATATATTGCATGAGTTATAATTTTTAATTCGACCGTTGGATCATTGTGATTTTTAGATATGTTATATGTAAGACTCCAACTTATTAATGAATAAAATCAAATTTTCTCTAAATATTATTGTGAATAATAAGGGGTTAATTTGATATAATACTTTGGTTATAGGTGAAATGTACAAATTTTACAAAATAAGCAAGTGGTTATAAAATATTTATTTTGTCGGGGAATATTCGTTTGGTCGTGAAATATTCTTGCTGTCGGAGAATATTCGTACGACGGCGCAGCCTTGTGTGGGCCCCATAACGGAAAGCGATTGGATGAAGAAAACGACAAGTATAAGTTGTTTATAAATAACAGCGTAGTTGTTACCGTTCATACTGTTGGAATACCCGGTGGTTAAAATATAATAGCACACGGTATTGCACCAATTATTGATTCTTACGTAAGAAGACACTACTCAATAATTGTTACAGTAGTTATTGTTCAATATTTTATTAATTCAATAATTACTGCGTTGATATTTTATATTATTGTTGTTTCAATAATTGTTGCTGCACAGTATTTTCTTTTATCAAATCAATAATTCATATTATTTGAATAATATTAGTAGATAACATTATTGGTAATGTCTAGAAAGTTCTGTCTAAGGAGAGGTTTGGTCATCTAATTGCGCGCCAGTAAGGAGAAATCCTTATCGGAAAGCCCCCTCTTTCCTGGAAACGACCTGGTTGTCATAAATGTGATTCTGTAATATTATTTGTGAATAATTAATTATTGATTCATATGATAAGGAAATATTTATTTTATGCGGATATAAATGAGGGATATATTTTTGTGGTTAAAAATGAAGGAGTTAATGTTGAGGTTTTTATCAGTATTTTTGTCGGAATGGAGGTATTAAAAATCAGGGTTTTTGAGATATTTTGCGGGGGTTATAATTTTTAATCCGACCGTTGGATCGTGGTAATTTTTGGATATGTTATACATATATAAGTTGAGTATATGTCCACAAATTTTAAACCGTTAAAAATGAACGTATGATTTATTATGAATTTTACGAGATGACTGGTTCAGAAATTGTTGAATTTTCGGAGTTTATCATTTTGGTGGAAAATTCTAGAATTGGTGGGCCCCACTCTTGGTTGGTGAAGAAATGTGCTGAGATTTTTATTCAAATGTGATGGGTGGGAATAGTAGCAGGTAAAGCCATCAGCTTGTAGGTTAAGTCTGCTTCGGCGTGCTAACATTTTCCTATAAATAGAGGGCTAAGTTAGAATTGAAAATCACACCAGAAACAAATTTTTTCTCTTTCTCTCTCTAGATTATTGAGTGTATTTTGTGAGTATTTAGATACTTTGAGAGTTTCTATTCATCAGAGCAAGTTTCTTTTAGCTTTATACCGATATTCCGACCAGAAGTACTGTTATTTTGAGGTAAGGGATATTATCTTCTTCTTAAATGATATTTTCTTCAATATCATTATGCCGAAATATTGATATGAACTTTTTATCAAATTTGAAACTTTTTGTGTCGGGGTTACTATTCACGTATACGTTACTATTCACGTATACGGCACTATTCACCGAAAAATAAATTTTTTCCTTTTTGTCCAAGAGGTCTATTATGGTTACTATTTTTGATTGTATCCATGTTTTGATCTTTATTTTTGAATTATGCTTCACAATTGATTATTATGAAGTATTATTGATCTTGGATAAACTGTTATACGAATCCTTACTATTTATCCTTCTGTCTCACTGGATTCGTTCTCTTTAAGATATTTTTCATCATCCTCAGTCTTAAATGATGATATTACTGAATATCTTTGGCCTGTAGTGCAAAGATGTATGATTACTTGATGAATATCTTTGGCCTGTAGTGCAAAGATGAACAGGTGTTGAGATGAACATGACTGACAGGTGATACAAATGAATATCTTTGGCCTGTAGTGCAAAGATGAATATTTGGATAAAGATGATTATTAATTGATGTTACAGGGATAAATTATTGATGATGAACTTTTAAATCTTAGAAGATAGTAGAACTCATTCTCTACTTGACTCTTCTAATGGTTTGCTGTTTCCGCTGCAGTTGTTGATCTAAAACTTGTTGTCGATTATATTCTATCAGATTTTTCCCTGTTGAATACTAATGATAATTTGTTGTATATTATCTTAGTCATAATATTCTTTACTGGGTTAGTGGAGCTCACCCTTTCCCTTTTTGTTCCATTTTTCTTCTCAGGAGGTGAGAACATAGCAGGATCTAGTCGGAGTATGGAGTGATGGTTCTAGAAAGATGTTTTAGCAGTCCTCACTATTTCTGTAAAATAGTGTTTGAATAATTGTATTGAGAACTTATTTGAGTGTGGATATTGTCTAGAAGACAATATTTGTATTTAAACTCACAGTATGTGTTGTCGTATTTTGCACGACAATTGTATTATTGAAGTTGTAGTTTGCTTTCTGTACCATGTATTTGGCGACTCAGAATGGGTGTTGTATACCTATTTTGGGGGCGTCACATTATGCATATATAAGTTGAGTATATATCCATAAATTTTGAACCGTTAAAAATGAACGTATGATTTGTTATAAATTTTAAGAGGTGACTGGTTCAGAAATTGTTGAAGTTTCTGAATTTATCATTTTGGTTGAAAATTCTAGAATGAGTGACCCCACCTATGGTTGGTGAAAAAATATGCTAAAATTTTATTACAAAAATGGTGGGTGGGAATAGTAACAGGTAAATCCATCAGGTTACAGGTCAAGTCTACTTTGGCGTTTTATCATTTTTCTATAAATAGGCGCTTAGGTTAGAATTGAAAATCACATCAGAAACAAGCTTTCTTTCTCTCTGTATTATCGAGCGTATTTTTGTGAGTATTTAGATACTTTGAGAGTTGCTATTCAGTGCAAGGTTCCTTCGGCTTTACATCCGATATTCCGGTCAGAAATACTGCTCTTTTGAGATAAGGAATTGTAAAGGATGTTTTTTTCTTCTTAAATGATATTATTTTCTTCAATATCATTATGCTGAAATATTGATATGAGTTTGATTGTGGAATTTCTACTTTTTTTGTGTCGGGGTTACTATTCACGTATACAACACTATTCACGTATACGACATTATTCATATATACGATACTATTCATGTATATGACACTATTTATGTATACGACACTATGTACGAATACGAGTTACTATTCATGAGTTATTGTGACGCCCCCAAAATAGGTATACATCACCTATCTTGAGTCGCTAGATACATGGTACAGAATACAAATACAATCGTTAATATACGACAAGAGAGCTGTGAGTTTTAATACAAATACTGTCTTCTAGAAAATATCCACTCTCAGAATAAGTCCTCGTTACAATTATTATCACACTATTACATAGAATAGTGAGGACTACTAATGCTATCATCTGGTCCATCGCTCCGTTTTTCGACTCGTCCCAACTATATTTTCATTTCTTGAAGAGAACAGTGAAAGAAAGGGTGAGCTCAACTAGCCTAGTAAAAAATATTATGACTAAGATAATGCAGAATAAATTATTATTAGTCTTCAACAATGTTAAATTGATAAAATACAATAGATATCAAGTTTAACTGCAGCGGATCAAGCAATCCATTAAAAGAGTCAAACAGAGAATAAAATCTACTATATTTTATGATTTAAAAGGTTTTTCATGACTTTTATTGCTGGGACTCAGCTTAATAAAAATCCACATCAACGAATCACCCCTATACTACGGCCAAGGATATTCTTTAGTATCACGACCACGAATTATCCATGCACTACGGCTAAAGATAATCATATTTTCATCAACGGTCCTGATCATGCCATAAAAAAATTCATCTTTGCACTACGGCCAAAGAGAATTCATAGCCATAATCATACTAAAAACTGTCCATCAATGCACTACGGGCCAATGAGGACTTTTTCCACATCATTTGTAACATTACGGTTATGATTATACCGAATAATACCTGGTCATAATCATACACTACAGATGACTTTTAACAGAATATAAGATGACTTTCAACAGAATACCGAATATTCCATCTATGCACTACAGGCCACAGATGACTTTCAACAGAATATAAACATGAGGATGATGACAATGATATAAGAATTCAATAAAACAAGTTCAAGAATTCATTTATCCAGGAACCAATAACGTCCAAATTGTCAACATGATACTGCTTTGTGGAGTAAAATTCAAAAATACTCGGAAGAATATTTTCATGAAAAGATATTGGATGAAGCACAAATATCAAGGATATTCCACTAATTTTATGGAGTATAAAAGCCAAAACTTTAACCAACTGAGTACAATAAAGAATAGAATAACAAAAGAAATCACCAGACATGCGATAGACCGCACAGACATGTTATTCCAACAGAATAATAAATAACGGAACCAGGTCATGCGTAAACGCACTGACAGGATATTCTGACAGAATAATAAATAATAGAACTAGGTCCGGCGTAAACGCACAGACAGGATATTCCGACAGAATAATAGATAATGGAACCAGGTCCGGCGTAAACGCATAGACAGGATATTCTGACAGAATAATAAATAATGAAACCAGGTCTGGCGTAAACGCACAGACAAGATATTCCGACAGAATAATAAATTATGGAACCAGGTCCGGCGTAAACACATAGACAGGATATTCCGACAGAATAATAAATAATGAAACCAGGTCCGGCGTAAATGCACAGACAGGATGTTCCAACAGAATAATAAAGAATGGAATAACAGAAGAATTTCACCAAGTATAGGGTAGCCCGCGTATACAGGTTATTCCAACAGAATAATAAATAATAGAATAACAGAAGTTCTCTTCATGAATACAAAAGAAATAATACTCCTTACGGGTACAACAAATAATATCCCTTACGGGTACAACAAATAATATCTCTTACCGTAAAAGAAACTTGATATCGGAGTAGTGAAGTAGCAGAATATTTTTCTTCTCTCTCTCTATAATTTTTCTCTCTAGAGTTTCAGTGAATTCGTAAGAAATAATGAAGGAATGAGCTTCTATTTATAGAAAAATGGACTGCATAGTAACTAACTCATGAACGGTCTAGATTAATTTACTTTAATCTGACGGTCCATATTTAAAACAAAATCTTTTAAATAAAATATAATATATTCTATATATAATCTAATAAAACAAATAACTTTATAAAAAATTTTATTATGCAAGTACTATGCAAACACTATGCATAATAAAATATAACATATTCTAATTATTATCTAATAAAACAGATAACTTTATAAAAGTATTCTGTTTTATATAAAATTTTTTTTACTATTAGCCTAATAAAACGAACAACTTTATAAAAGTACTCTGTTTTATATAAAAAGATTTTCTGTTTTATTACGTTAATAATACCAATAAAACAAAACTGAGTGACTTATCACATAAGCCTCAATAATCAATACCGTATGCTACTATGCAACCACACGTATTACTGTACTTTTACTACCGAGTAGTTCAACAGTATTAACGGTAAAACTTTCGCCGTTATTTTCATAAAATATTTTTGTCATTTTCTCAATCCGACAATAATTCCGTTGTGGGGTCCACCAATGATTGTACCGTCATACGAATATTTCCCGACAAAAAAATAATATTCCCTGACCAATGGAATATAATACAACAACTTGCATACTTTGTAAAATTTATAAATATTACCTACAACTATAACATTATCTCAAATTCACACCATAATATTTAAAAAAATATTTCAAAAAAATTAAATCTTTATTCATAAAATCTGGGGTTTCACAATCTCCTCTCCTTATGAAATTTTCTCTCGAAATTTACGTACGTACCTGGTATGCCGAACAAATGAGGACACTTCGTCAGATTCTAACTCTTGAGGTATAACCTTTGAGTGTTAAATACATTCCAAAATTTTAACAGGTACATCTTTATACGTTAAATTATCCGCTATCTCGTCCGGTTCTAAATCAATAATGTGGTTCGGGTCGTCCACATATTTACGCAACATCAATACGTTAAAAATGTTATGAACACGCGACATACTTGGCGGTAAAACGAGTCTATAAGCCACAGTTCGGTATTTTGTGGCCTGTAGTGCATAGATTGTAATCTTCTCATTTTTGTTTGGGGACTATTGGGTCAACCAAGGATAATTCTGTGGGCATATGATATCTATCATAATCTAGATGCATGGCCTTCCATGTACGAAAGTTTCCTTGACCACTTCCCATAGATTTTAATTTCTAAAACAGTTATTGACTGTACCTTTATGTAAGGTGTCATTGTGACGTGCTATCCAAGGTTGGGATGAGAGTCACAGTTGGTATATATTTGTATCAAAACTCATAATATTTGTGTTGTTGTATTTTGCACGACAATTATGATAATGAAGTTATAGTTATTTTTTGTACCATGTATTTGGCGACTCAAAATGGGTTGGGTGGATTGGACCTATTTTGGGGGCGTCACAGTTAGTATCAGAGTTTAGGGATATGATCTCTGGCGGAGATCCGGGATTAGAACTAGAAAGGGAGAGACGAGTAATATCCTTCGCTAGTGTGTGTCCTACCTAAGCTGAATTTTCTTACTTAAGTTGAAAAATTGTGATATGTCAATTATCATTTGTTTTGAAGCTGTATTCTATAATGATATCTGAAATATATGAGATGAGCAATGGAAAAATCATGATCACAGGGAAGATGGAATCTGAAATGAAAGCATGGTATTCTCAACTCTTTGAAATACCAGGTACGTAAATTTCGGGGACGAAATTTCATAAGGAGGGGAGATTGTAAGACCCCGAATTTTATGAAACAAAAGTATTCAATTTTTTTTTTATAATTATTATTCAGTAAATGGTTAAATTGATAAAAATTTAAAGTTAAAGGTGATATATATAAAATTTTTAAAATACGTAAGTGGTTATAAAATACTCATTTCTGTTGGGGAATATTCGTTTGGTCGTGGAATATTCTTGTTGTCGGGAAATATTCATACGACGGCGTAGCCATTTGTGGGTCCCATAACAGAATAATTGTCGAATGAAGAAAACGACAAATATGAGTTTTTATAAATAACGGCGTAATTGTTACCGTTAACACTGTTGGAATACTTGGTGGTTAAAATACAGTAATACGCGTTGTTGCACAGTAGCACACGGTATTACACAGTATTTTTGAATTATTGATTCTTACGTAAGAAGGCACTACTCAATAATTGTTACAGTAATTACTGTTCAATATTTTATTTTATTGATTCAATAATTGCTGCGTTGATATTTTATATTATTGTTATTTTAATAATTGTCACTGCACAATATTTTCTATTATTAGATCAATAATTCATATTATTTGAATAATATTATTAGATAACATTATTGGCAATGTCTAGAAAGTTCTGTCAAGGAGAGGTTTGGTCACCTAATTACGCGCCAGTAAGGAAAAATCCTTATCGGAAAGCCCCTCTTTCCTTGGAACGGCCTGGTTGTCATTATTGTGATTCTGTAATATTATTTGTGAATAATTATTTATTAATTAATATGACAAGAAAATATTTATTTTATGTGGATATACATGATGGATATATTTTATGTGGTTGTAAATGAAGGAAAGTGGTCCAAAGAACTCATAATCCGAAAAATTAGTGTTCTTGAGATATATTGCGTGAGCTATAATTTTTAATCCGACCGTTGGATCGTTGTGATTTTTGGATATCTTATACATATATAAGTTGAGTATATGTCCAAATTTTGAACCGTTAAAAATGAACGTATGATTTGTTATGAATTTTAAGAGGTGATTGGTTCAGAAATTGTTGAAGTTTTTGAATTTATCATTTTGGTGAAAAATTCTAGAATGAGTAGGCCCCACCTATGGTTGGTGAAGAAATGTGCTGAAATTTTATTTCAAAAGTGGTGGGTGGGAATAGTAGCAGGTAAAGCCATCAGGTTACAGGTCAAGTCTGCTTTGGCATTCTAGCATTTTCTTAGACAACAAGTTTTAAATCAACAACTGCAGCGGAATATGTAATCTATTAGAAGAGTCAAGTAGAGCATAAAATCTACTATCTTCTATGATTTAAAAACTTTTTCATCAACTTTATCGCTGAGACTCAGCTTCATAAATAAAAACGAATCATCCCTGAACAACGACCAAGGATATTCATGTAATCATCAATGGTCATGATTATACCGAATAATCCCTGGTCATAATCATACCAACAACTGTCCATTAATGAACTACAAGCCAATGAGGATTTTTACCACATCATTCGTTACATTACGGTCATGATTATACCGAATAATCCTTGGTCATAATCATACCTAGTCCATCTATGCACGTAAGCCAAAGATGACTTTCGTCACAATATAAGCAAGAGGATGATGACAATGTCATAATAATTCAATAAAACAAGTTCAATGATAAATTTTAAAGATTTATAATCTAATTTATCCAGAAATCAATAACGTCCAAATTATCAACATGATACTGCTTTGTAGAGTAAAATTCAAGAATAATATTCGTGTACCAAAAATAATTTGGACATAAAAGAATCAATTTTTCATCGTGAATAGTACCCCATGAATAGTACTTCAGAAATAATACCCCGTGAATAGTATCCCGACACGAAAAATACCCCAAATTCCCGAGTGAATAATATTTAGGTGAATAGTAATTCGGGTGAATAGTAACCTATAAATAGTAACTCGTGAATAGTACTCCGACACAAAAAGTTTCTCGAATACCCGAGTGAATAATACTAGAGTGAATAGTAACTGGGTGAATAGTTACTCGTAACAGAAAAATACCAAATAAAATGATATTTCATTACGAGTACAAAAAAAATTATATCTCATACGAGTATAATAGAATATACGAAACTGCAAATGAATTTTCATCTGCCATGCAGTAATCCACGTAGACAGATCATTTCCACAATTTAATAAAGAATGAATACGAAAGGTCATTTACAATGCATGTGGTAATCCACATAGACAGGTTATTCCAACGGAATAATAAAGAATGGAATAACAAAAGAATTCACCAAGCATGCGATAGACCGCACAGACAGGTTATTCCAACAGAATAATAAAGAACGGAACCAGGTCATGCGTAATCCGCACAGACAGGATATTCCAACAGAATAATAAAGAATGAAATAACAACAGAATTCACCAGGCATGCGATAGACCGCACAAACAGGTTATTCCAACAGAATAATAAAGAAGGGAACCAGGTCATGCGTAATCCGCACAGATAAGATATTCCAACAGAATATTAAATAATAGAATAACAGCAGAATTCACCAGGCATGCGATAGACCGCACAGACAAGTTATTCCAACAGAATAATAAAGAATAGAATAACAATAGCTCTCTTCATGAATACAAAAGAAATAATACCCCTTACCTTAGAAGAAAAACTGGATAATGGAATAGTGAGGTATCAGATTTCTCTTCTTCTTTCTCTCTATAATTTCTCTCTATAATAATTGCTCTATAGCTTTAGTGAATTGGTGAAAATAATAAAGGAATGAGCTTCTATTTATAGGAAAATATAGTTTCAATAATTACACGTTTTGGGGCTCGAAATATTATAGTATAATACCTTCCTCTTTTCCTTTATTTTTAATTTAGTCCTGCAAGTATTATCAAACTTGCACCACCTCACCTAATAGTAAATCATGTGAATCATTAGTTCTAGACGAGTGAAAATACAAATTACAGTATAATACCTCCATTTATACCTCTATTTTTAACTTAGCCATGCAAGTATTATCAATCTTGCACCAACTCCCCTAATAGAAAATGAATGTGAATTAATAGTACACACATGTGAATAAATAGTTATAATCATGTGAATTAATTGCTCATTTATCCGGTTAATTACCCGATTGGTCAATATAACCTCCAGACATCAATTATTATCGAAATAACTGTCGATTTTCACTAGCAATAATAATTCCAACACAATGGAACTATCAATTTTATCTTTAATCAACACGAACTTATTCATCATTAATATTATAATTCACAATATTTAATAACCAGGTCGTTCCCAGGAAAAAGGGGGCTTTTCGATCAAGATTTCTCCTTATTGGCGCGCAATTAGGTGACCAAACCTCTCCTTGACAGAACTTCTAAACATTGTCAATATTGCAAATAATAATATGAATAACTTTGTCGTCTCAATTATTGATTTAATAATATATATAATGCAGATGATACTGTGACAATAATTGAATCAATAATATGAGAGATATGATGCAACAATTACTGTAGCAATAATTAAGTATAACTGAGTGACTTCTTATATAAGCATCAATAATCAATACTGTGTGCTACTATGCAACCACGCGTATTTTTGTACTTTTAATACCGGATAGTTCAACAGTTTTAACGGTAACACTTTCGTCGTTATTTTTATAAAAAGATAATTCTGTCGTTTTCTTACTACGACAATACTTCCGTTGTGGGGTCCACCAATGATTGTGCCGTTGTACGAATATTCCCTGTTAAAATGAATATTCCCCGACCAATCGAATATTATATAACCACTTGTATACTTTTCAAAATTTATAAATATTACCCACAACTATAACATTATCTGAAATCCACACCATAATATTTAAAAAAAAATTCGAGAAATTTAAATCTTTATTCATAAAAATCTAGGGTCTCACAATCTCTTCTCCTTATGAAATTTTGCCATCAAAATTTATGTATGTACCTGGTATGCCAAAGAGGTGAGGATACCTTGAATACCTTTATCGTCGAAAATATTACACTTTGCATACGTGCATGCCCGATGTCCTTCGATTGCCTCTGAATGCACATCAGTCTATAAAATATCCATTTTAGGCCTTGATACCGACCTCAAATCTCAAAACATAAAGAATGAAAGTTTTAGGTCTACTCGTTATCTTTTTGAATCATCCTGAATCACCTCAATCGGAGTTCGTATGAAAAAGTTATGCCCAATTTACTAAAGGACGTCCGAACAGATTTTGGCTTAACACTAGACCAGCGCCTAGGCGCCCAAATTTGGCCTTGGGCAAGCGCCTAGGCACCCAAGAATAGATTCTAAGCGTTGAGCCTAGTGCCTAGGCGCTCGACCTTTGGCACATAACTCCAATTTTCCAGATTTTGCAACTTTTGACACATATACTTTAAATCTTCATAACTTCTTCATCCGTTATCAGAATTAGTCCGTTTTCGAGGATATGGAAAGCTTGTAACATGCTCTACAAAACCTCCATGATTTCATAATTTTTTAGATTCATTAATTATTCTAAAATTTGGCTCCAAAGTCCCTCAAGACTAAGTTTTTACTAATAACGATACGTGAAAAAAGTTATGAACACACGACATACTTGGCGGTAAAACGAGTCTATAGGCCACAGTTCCTACTCGATCGAGGATTTAGAATGGGCCAATTTAATCGAGGGTTGAGATTTCCTCTCTTTGTCGATTCTTGCTTCTAGAATAACGCCTTCTTGAACCTTCTTCTTCACATTCATCAGATTCAGGTGTGTAGCTTGAGCGGCTTTAAATTTATCGATTAAAGTCAATTCTACTCGTATATTCATTATCTTCACGTGGGTCCCTAGAGTATTTAACTCTATCTTCATCATTTATAAGTTATACGAAATGGGTCTTTGTGTTAACAACATCGGACTCGTAAACGCATACGATCTTCTACTCAATGCGTCAGCTACCACGTTCACTCATCCACAATGATATTGAATTGTATTATCGTAATCTTCAACAGCTCGAGCCAACGTCTTTGGCACATTATACGTTCGTTTTGGTTGAAGAAATATTTAAGGGTTTTAGAAATGGGTTTTGTACTGGGGTCAATACAAAATTCGATTTCACGCTCTAAGGGTAGGCTAAGAAGTTCTTCGAGAATACGTCAGGAAATTTATTAACGATAGAAATATCATTTAAAAACTGTGACTCTCATCCAAGACTTGGATAGCACATGAAATTAAGGTTTCTACTAACGAAGTTTCAACCAATAAGTCAAAGTCTAACTTCTCCTAAGTTAAATTTAAACGTTGAGGGCAAGCAAGAGAGATAAAAAAATGGGTAGAACCGGTATCTAATAAGGTATAGACTTCGCAAGAATTTATAATTAACTAACCCATGCTAACTTCGTTCGAGTTACTAGCTTTTTGAGAAGTCACAAAAAACGTTCTTCCTGAAACCACAGATTTTGTTTTGTCCGTATCCGCCTTTGGTGCCACCTTCCCAGCTGGACTTGAATTCACTATACGACAAAATTGAGCTAAATGACCTTCTTTTCTTGAAATTTTCACTCCTATTATCTTGGCTATGATTACCACCGAAGTGGTTACCATTCTTGACATGATAATTTCCCCCACGATGGTTATCATTTTTCCGATGGCCGTTGCCACCGGTACGATTATTATCGTGTTGTTGGTCGTTATCCTTTTGGTTGAGCTGACTCAACTGTCTCATGTGCTTCATTGTTTATCTCAATATTTTTAGATGCCATTCTCAAACACTGCCACAAAATAAGTGTTAATTGACATATCACATATTATCCCTATACTCTGACCGACCAATTAAATACCAAATAAACTTAGGCAGGTAATACTAGCGAAGGAATTTCCCGTCTCTCCCCTCCTAGTTCTTATCTCACATCTCAGCCAGGGATCATATCCCTAAGCTTTGATACCAACTGTGACGCCACCAAAATAGGTATACATCATCCATTATGAGTCGTCAGATTCGTGGTACATAATCCAAATACAACTTAATTATACAACAGTCGTGTAACATACGACAAAACATAATCTAAGAGTTTTAACAAGAATATTATCATCTAGACAATATCCACACTCAATGGAGTCCTCTTTACATTTATTGTCACACTATTTTGTAGAATAGTGAGGACTACTAAAACAACCATTTGGACCGTCAATCCGTTCCCCGACCAGTCCCAGCTATATTCTCATTTCCTGAAGAGAACAATGACAGAAAGGGTGAGCTCAACTAGCCCAGTAAGAAATATTATGACTAAGATAATACAGAATAAATTATCCTTAGCCTTCAACAGTATAACAACTGATAGAATACAATAGACAACAAGTTTTAGATCAACAACTGCAGCGGAATAAGTAATCCATTAGAAGAGTCAAGTAGAGCATAAAATCTACTATCTTCTATGATTTAAAAAGTTTTTCATTAACTTTATCGCTGAGACTCAGCTTCATAAATAAAATCGAATCATCCCTGCACCACGACCAAGGATATTCATGTAATCATCAATAGTCATGATTATACCAAATATTCCCTGGTCATAATCATACCAACAACTATCCATCAATGAACTACAAGCCAATGAGGACTTTTACCACATCATTCGCTACATTACGGTCATGATTATACCGAATAATTCCTGGTCATAATCATACCAAGTCCATCCATGCACGTAAGCCAAAAATGACTTTCATCACAATATAAACAAGAGGATAATGACAATGACATAATAATTCAATAAAATAAGTTCAAGGATAAATTTTAAAGATTTATAATCTAATTTATCCAGAAATCAAAAACGTCCAAATTATCAACATGATACTGCTTTGTATAGTAAAATTCAAGAATAATATTCATGTACTAAAAATAATTTGGACAGAAAAGAATCAATTTTTCGTCGTGAATAGTACTTCGGGAATAAGATCTCGTGAATAGTATCCCGACACGAAAAATACTCCAAATATCTGAGTGAATAATCTTCGGGTGAATAGTAATTTGGGTGAATAGTAACCCGTGAATAGTAACTCGTGAATAGTATTTCGACACGAAAAGTGCCCCGAATACCCGAGTGAATAATACTAGAGTGAATAGTAATCGGGTGAATAGTAACTCGTGAATAGTAACTCGTAATAGAAAAATATAAAATAAAATGATATTTCATGACGAGTACAAAGAAATGATATCTCATACGAGTATAATAGAATATACGAAACTGCAAATAGATTTTCATCCGTCATGCAGTAATCCACGTAGACAGATCATTTTCACAATTTAATAAAGAACGAATACGAAAGGTCATTCACTATGCATGCGGTAATTCATATAGACAGGTTATTCTAACAGAATAATAAAGAATGGAGTAACAAAAGAATTCATCAAGCATGCGATAGACCGCACAGACAGGTTATTTCAACAGAATAATAAATAAGGGAAACAGGTCATGCGTAATCCGCACAGACAGGATATGCCAACAGAATAATAAAGAACAGAACCTGGTCATGCGTAATCCGCACAGACATGATATTCTAATAGATTAATAAAGAATGGAATAACAACAGAATTCACCAGGCATGCGATAGATTGCACAGACAGGTTATTCTAACAGAATAATAAAGAAGGGAATCAGGTTATGCATAATCCGCACAGACAGGATATTCCAACATAATAATAAAGAAGGGAACCAGGTCATGCGTAATCCGTACAGACAGGATATTCCAACAGAATAATAAAGAATTGAATAACAGCAGAATTCACCAGGCATGCGATAGACCGCACAGACATGTTATTCCAACAGAATAATAAAGAGTGGAATAACAATAGCTCTCTTCATGAATACGAAAGAAATAATACCCCTTACCTTAGAAGAAAATTGGATACTGGAATAGTGAGGTAGTAGACTTCTCTTCTTCTTTCTCTCTATAATTTCTCTCTATAATAATTGCTCTATAGCTTTAGTGAATTGGTGAAAAATAATGAAGGAATGAACTTCTATTTATAAGAAAATATAGTTTCGATAATTGCAACATTTTGGGACTTGAAATATTATAGTATAATACCTTCCTCTTTTCCTTCATTTTTAATTTAGTCCTGCAAGTATTATCAAACTTGCACCACCTCCCCTAATAGTAAATCATGTGAATCAATAGTTCTAGACATGTGAAAATACGAATTACAGTATAGTAGCTCCATCTATACCTCTATTTTTAACTTAGTCATGCAAGTATTATCAATCTTGCACCAACTCTCCTAATAGTAAATGAATGTGAATCAATAGTATACACATGTGAATAAATAGCAATTAATTGCTCATTTATCTGGCTAATTACCTGATTGGTCAATATAACCTCCAGACATCAATTTTTATCGAAATAACTATCGATTTTCACTAACAATAATAATTCCAACACAATGGAACTATCAATTTCATCTTTAATCAACACGAACTTATTCATCATTAATATTATAATTCATAATATTTAACAACCAAGTTGTTCCCAGGAAAGAGGGGGCTTTTCGATAAGAATTTTTCCTTATTGGCGCGCAATTAGGTGACCAAACCTCTCCTTGACAGAACTTCTAGACATTATCAATATTGCAAATAATAATATGAATAACTTTGTCGTCTCAATTATAGATTTAATAATATACATAATGCAAATAATACTGTGACAATAATTGAATCAATAATATGAGAGATATGATGCAACAATTACTGTAGCAATAATTGAGTATAACTGAGTGACTTCTTACGTAAAGACATATGATAAAAATTATCTTCGTCTTGGGTGCGAAGAGAAATTTAGAATCACAATTATGATTATGAGTTATTCATATGATTGTGGACCAGAACTGTTGATTGATGTTACAGGGATAAATTATTGTTGGTGGATTTTTAACATGGAGAAGATAATAGACTTTATGGCCTATTTGACTCTTCTAATGGATTGCTCGTTCCACTGCAACTATGGTTAAATTTTTTTATCATCTACCATATGTTCTAAATCTCTGATTTATTACTGTTGAAGGCTATTGATAATTTATTTATCTTTAGTCATGATATTCTTTACTGGGCTAGTTGTGCTCACCCTTTTGCTTCACAATTCTTTTCAGGTAATAAGAGTGTAGCTGGATCAAACGGAGATAACAGGGGAATAGAACAGTGGTCTATAGTTGTTGAGGTTCTCCCTAAATAATATGAAAATAATTTTATTGAGAACTTTATATAAGTGTGTTGTATTTTATACGTCATTTAATAGTTGTATTTGGTGAATCAAATAGGGTGAAGCGAACTCAACTTTGAAATGGTGTTTTGCCACTATCATACAAGATGTCTAATGACATACAATCTCGTGTTATCATAAGACAGGGTTGTGCACATCCACTTGCTGAGTATATCTACGAGCACTACCTATATAATCTTAGAGATTGGTTGAAATATAATTTTCAATTGCAGACAGTGGAGATAGTTATATGTCAAGAGAAGACTCATAATTGGAAAGAACATGATAGTAATCTTTTCATTCTTCTTTGGAGACTATTGGGTCAACCAAGGATAATTCTGTGGGCATATGATATCTATCATAATCTAGACGCATGGCCACCCATGTATGAAGGTTTTCTGGAGCACTTCCCAAAGATTTTAATTTCTAAAATAGTTATTGACTGTACCTTTATGTAAGGTGTCATTGTGACGTGCTATCCAAGGTTGGGATGAGAGTCACAGTTGGTATATATTTGTATCAAAACTCACAATATTTGTGTTGTTATATATTGCACGACAATTATGATAATGAAGTTATAGTTATTTTCTGTACCATGTATTTGGCGACTCAAAATGGGTTGGGTGGATTGGACCTATTTTGGGGGCGTCACAGATATTCTGAATAATATCTAAATACGGATAATATCTATTTTCGTGTCTGTATCTGACAGATTTAATAAGTAAGATTTTATTTAATTACTAGATATTAAATAATGTAAAACTATACTAATGAATGTAAGATATTAATCAATGTAAAGTTATACTTATGAATGTAAGTTATGAATTAATGAATGTAAGTTATTAATATACATGTAATAAGCTAATAATTATAGTTTTGTAAGTTAATATATATATATATATATATATATATATACACACACGGAGACTTTCTCGAACAAACTCAAACTAACAAATATGAGACAAACTGTAGCAAAAAAGACACGCGGGTTGCATTTAAGTTGGGTGGGGTGTCAAAATGGGTCAGTTATATAACAAAATAAGACTCATCCCAACTCAAATGTTTTTACACATTTCACTCTCTTACTCTTCCCTCTCTCTCTCTCTCTCTCAGTACGAACGGAAGGTAAAGTTTTGAACGCGGCTCCGGCCAACGGAAAGTAAAGCTCCGACCAACGGAACCATAGAAAACAAAAGGTGAAGCTCCATAACCAGCTTTATGATCAAAAATATAACCAGCCTTGATTTTTCATACTAATTCAAACAACCAATGTTGTTTTAAGTGAGCACACCAACTTACGTTTGACCTTATGTTTATATTATGAGTGTGAATATGGAACTTACAAACTCAACATTTTCAACCCTTGTTGCCTATATAATCATTTGGCTCTGAAAATTTTCCATAAAGAATTTCTTGCAATATTTACATTTTATGAAAGAAAATAGTAAAAACTGTTGGATGCCGATGGGTCTTTGTTTTAAAAAATAATGCAGATGGAACTATTGAAATATACAAGGCGAGACTTGTCGCCAATGGGTACACACAATCTTATAGGGTTGACTATCAAGAAACTTTTGCTCCAGTTACTAAACTTAATAATGTGCGAGTTCTTCTGTAACGCTCCCAAAATAGGTCCATTCCATCCAACCCATTCTGAGTCGTCAAATACATGGTACAGAAAATAACTACAACTTTATTACAACAATTGTCGTGCAAAATACAACAACACATATGCTGTGAGTTTGGATTTAAATATATACCAAATGTGACTCATGTTCCAACCGTGGACATCACCTCACAATAACACCTTACATAAAGGTATAGTCAAAAACTGTTTTAGAAATTAGAATCTTTGGGAAGTGCTCAAGGAAACCTTCGTACATGGGAGGCCACGCGTCTAGGTTATGATAGATATCATATGGCCACAGAATTATCCTTGGTTGACCCAATAGACCCCAAAGAAAAACGAGAAGATTACTATCATATTCTTCCCAATGGTGAGTCTTCTCTTGACTTATCATTATCTCCACTGTCTCTAATTGAGAATTATACTTCAAACAAACACCAAGATTATATAGGTAGTGCCCATAGATATACTCAGCAAGTGGATGAGCACAACCCTGTCTTATGATGACACGAGGTTGTATGTCATTAGACATCTTGTATGATAGTGACAAAACACCCTTCCAACGTTGGGTTCGCCTCACCCTATTTTCTTCACCAAATATAACTACTAAATGATGACCACCGTTCTATTCCCTTGTTACCCCCGCTCGACCCAGCTACACTCTTATTACCTGAAAGGAATTGTGAAGCAAAAGGGTGAGCACAACTAGCTCAGTAAAGAATATCATGACTAAAGATAATTCAATTATCAATAGCCTTCATCAACAATAAATCAGAGATTTAGAACATATGGTAAATGATAAAAATTTCAACCATAGTTGCAGCGGAACGAGCAATCCATTAGAAGAGTTAAATAGACTATAAAGTCTATTATCTTCTCCATGTTAAAAATCCACCAATAATATTTTATCCATGTAACATCACTCAACAGTTCCTTTCCACAATCATATGAATAACTCATAATCATAATTGTGACTATAAATTTTTCTTCGCACCCAGGACGAAGAATATTTTCATCACCTGTCTTTACCTGAAACATCAAAGATCATGGTTATACCAAATCACAGTTCCTGTTTATAATCATACTAACAAATCCATCTTTGCACTACGGGCCAAAGATATTCATCAACAAACCATCTTTGCACTACGGGCCAAAGATATTCAACAACAGTTCATCTTTGAACTACAGGCCAAAGATATTCATCAACAGGCCATCTTTGCACTACATGCCAAAGATATTCATCAACAATTCATATTTGCACTACAGGCCAAATATATTCATATCTCAAAGAAATATATAATCATTTCAGAATTTATATAAACAATAATTATAACTATGTTGATCAATTCACCTTTGCACTTAAGCTTAAGATATTCAATTATAAATTCAATGGTCATGATCATACCAGTCACAATTCAACTTTGCACTACAGGCCAAAGAGAACCCTAGTCATGATCATACCAATAATCTACCCATCTTTACACTCCAGTGAAAGAGAATTTCAACATCAGGGTTATAAAAATGTTATATATGATGATAAAAATAATATGATCAACATATAGTTTTAATCTCAAGAGTAATATTCGTAACTCATGAATAGTAACCCCGACACAAAAGATAGAAATTCTACAATAAAATTCATACCAATATTTCGATATAATGATATTGAAAGAATAACATTACTTAAATTTATAAACAATTTATTTTAATTGTTTACACTTTACTAATTAATGCATTTAATCATCATAAAATGCCAACTCTTACAATTTCATCATCAATAACCAAAACCCTCATAAAAAATCTGCATATACCTCATATAGGATTCTCAAGCCATAAAATCCTATTTTCCAATTTTCTTTCTTCACAAAACATATTTAATTCATTTACTCATAACTAGACTATTTTTATGAAAAATACCAAATCAGTTCCAAAAATATTTCTTTTCTGGGATTTAGCATAATATAGTCCCATAGTGAACATATATTTTTCTCAGAATTTTTAAAAGTCATTTACTATTTTTCATATGGCCAAAATAGCCAAATATTTAGACATTTATCAAAAATTGTACTTTTGTCTAAAAATTCTAAAATTTACAGAGTATACTTCTATCATATACATGTACTCCCAATAAAAATTTCATCAATTTTGGAGTTAACCACAAGGAATTATAAGCTGTTACTTTTAAAATAGTCTTTTCTCATAAAATTCATAACTCTCAATTTATACATCCAAAAATCACCATTTTTGGATACAATCAAGAAAACTCATCAAAATATCATTTCAAATTTTTTCAGAATTTTTGAAGATCAGAAAAATTACGAAACTGAAAATCATAACAACCCTTAAAATCCCTTAATATCCCTTACCTCAAAAGAGCAGTACTTCTGATCGGTATAAGGCTGAAGAAAACTTGCACTGATGAATAGCAACTCACCAAGTATCTAAATACTCATAAAATACACTCAATAATCTAGAGAGAGAAAGAGAGAAAGCTTATGTTTCTGGTGTGATTTTCAATTCTAACTTAGCCCTCTATTTATAGGAAATTTTTGGTAGGTTTGACCTGCAACCTGATGGCTTTACCTGCTACTATTCCCACCCACCACATTTGAAATATAATTCAGCACATTTCTTCACCAACCACAAGTGGGGCCCACCAATTCTAGAATTTTCCACCAAAATGATAAACTCCGAAAATTCAACAATTTCTGAACCAGTCATCTCGTAAAATTCATAATAAATCATACGTTCATTTTTAACGGTTCAAAATTTGTGGACATATACTCAACTTATATATGTATAACATATCCAAAAATTATCACGATCCAACGGTCGGATTAAAAATTATAACCCCCGCAAAATATCTCAAAAACCCTGATTTTTAATACCTCCATTCCGACAAAAATACGGATAAAAACCTCAACATTAACTCCTTCATTTTTTTAACCACAAAAATATATCCCTCATTCATATCCACATAAAATAAATATTTCCTTATCATATGAATCAATAATTAATTATTCACAAATAATATTACAGAATCACATTTATGACAACCAGGCCGTTCTCAGGAAAGAGGGGGCTTTCCAATAAGAATTTCTCCTTACTGGCGCGCAATTAGATGACCAAACCTCTCCTTAGACAGAACTTTCTAGACATTGACAATAATGTTATCTAATAATATTATTCAAATAATATGAACTATTGATCTGATAAAGGAAAATACTGTGCAGCAACAATTATTGAAACAACAATAATATAAAATATCAACGCAACAATTATTGAATCAATAAAATAAAATATTGAACAGTAACTACTGTAATAATTATTGAGTAGTGCCTTCTTACGTAAGAATCAATAATTTCAAAAATACTGTGCAATACCGTGTGCTACTGTGCAATAACGCGTATTACTGTATTTTAACCACGGGGTATTTCAACAGTATTAACAGTAACAACTACGTCGTTATTTGTAAAAACTCAAATTTGTCGTTTTCTTCACCCGACAGTTATTCGTTATGGGGCCCACAAATAGCTGTGCCGTCGTACGAATATTCCCCGACAGAAAGAATATTCCACGACCAAACGAATATTCCCCGACAACAATGATTATTTTATAACCACTTGTGTATTTTGAAAAAAAATCATATATCACCCTTAACTTTAACATTTATCAATTTAACCATTTACTGAATAGTAATTATAAGAAAAATTGAATACTTTTATTTCATAAAATTAGGGGTCTTACATCTTCTATCTTTAATTAGCAGCTAATAAAGATTGGACTTTACTCCAATTCGATGTCAAAAATGTATTACTGCATGAAAACCTTACAGAAGATGTGTGATGATTGGGTAATATACCCATGAATCGGATATACTTTGGCTTAAATTATGGTATTCTCAAGTCGTTTAGATGCGTTATTATTGTGTTTTTGTGTTATTTTGCAGAGAAGGGAGCTGCAGGGGGTCAATTTTGGAACTTCAACCTGAGTGATGGCAGTTTGGTAATTTTTCAGGGACCAGCGTCGGGGCGCTAAAATCAGTGTTAATCCCAGCGCCAGGGCGCTGGGTCGCGTCAGTAATTGACTAGGGCACGCGTTTAACCATTGTTTGACTTGCTGAATGGAGGTTGTTTGAAGTCAATTTGGATTTAGATTGCTAGAGTTTGGATACGTGGAATATATAAAGGTTGTTTCAATGGAAAGAGGGGGCCATTAACCACAATTGGAGGCTAAGCAAGGGTTTTACTTGAAGATTGAAGGATTGGCTCTAGAGTTTTTCTCCTTTTCCTTATTTTCAATTTGTGTAATTCCTTAAGGATGTTTTGTACAAGATTATTGGTTTTTATTTCCGTTATGAACTAATTCTTTTATTAAGATTTCAATTGAGCCTTTTATGGATATAATTTAGTTGTTCAATTTATTCCAATTATTTGTGTCAAAGTGAATTGTTTATCTTGCCTTGTATTTGTTGATTAATTATTTGGTCAATAATTACCTTGTTACTCTAGAAGGAATTGGAAGAGGAACTCTAGGGTTAGAACTGGGCATGATAACATATGACTTAGTTATTTGCATAGTGAATAATTAGGTTTATGAATTGAATGGAAATATCTGTTCACCGCATGTAACACATAAGGAATTGGAATTGAAGGAGTTTAATTCAATTGTTTTGCATAGGAATATAGCAAGATTAATCTGGATTAAATAGAAGTCAATTGATCACTTGGAAAAGGGCTTTTGGCATTTAAAAATTCATGTTAACAATTCAGTAGGCATAATAATTGGGATAATTGGATAATTGATTTATAGTTCATAATTGGGGATATTAAAGTCTTAATCTTTATTTATCTGAATTCATCCAAATCTTAGTTTTGTTTATTTGATTTATCTTAGAATAATCTCTTTTATTTGTTTAATTTAGTTTCATTATTTTGGAAAATCACATTTTATGATTGTTTAAATAAAATTGGATTGATATAGTGCTAGTAGTTGGAATTTATTAATTAGAATTCTCTGTGGGATCGACACTCTATCTTATCACTTTATTACTTGTTGACTGTGTACACTTTCACAAATCCATTGATTGCGAAATCAACCAACAAGTTTTTGGCGTCGTTGCCGGGGACTCTTTATTAATATTAAGTCTATATTAGTTATAATAAATTCGGTCTTAATTTGAACGTTATTTATTTATTTTTCTTCTTGAATTGGCAGGAATTCTTTGTGACTGTATGCACACTAGATCAAGAGCTAAAAAGGAACTTTTTCCTTATACAGACGACATCGAAAGGAAGCTCCGAAAATTGCGGTTGATGAGTGAGGTTATACAGTTGGAAGAAGATCTGGCAGAACAAGAAATACCAGTGGACGTGGCAGGGGACGAACAGAAATCACTTAGGGATTATGTTATGCCGAATGTCACAAATATACAGTCGAGTATTAGGACGCCGACAATCAATGCGAACAGTTTCGAGATAAAACCGAGAACAATTCAGATGCTTCAGAATACATGCCAGTTTGGGGGTAGTTCGATAGATGATCCTAATGAGCACATCTTGAGTTTCTTGGAAGTTTGCGACACCTTCAAGTTTAATAATGTGTTGGAGGATTCTATAAGGTTGATGATGTTCTCGTTTACATTGAAAGATAAAGGTCGGAGTTGGTTACATTCTTTGCCTCCTGGTTCAATCTTAGCGTGGGACGACTTAGCTCAAAAATTTCTAGCTAAGTTTTTCCCACCAGGGAAATCAGCAAAACTACGGAACGATATTCACACCTTTGCACAGTTCGACTCAGAATCATTATACGAGGCGTGAGAAAGATTTAATGATTTGCTCCGTAAGTGCCCACATCACGGAATTCCACAGTGGATGCAGTTGGGGATATTCTATGACGTGTTGCATGCGCAAGGCCGACCCTGAGTTTTTCAGGGCCTAAAGCGACAAAAGAAAAATTTGGGCCCTTTGCGAATTGCTATTAAGATAGGTATAAAAAAAACTAAGAACTTTCTCTGAACAAAAGAGCATAAATACGAAAGAATACCAAATATAATAACAGACTATTTCAATATTTTCAAAGCATCATTCAGATATCACATTATCACTAATTCAAAATAGT
This sequence comes from Panax notoginseng, assembly GCA_016801055.1. Taxonomy (NCBI): domain Eukaryota; kingdom Viridiplantae; phylum Streptophyta; class Magnoliopsida; order Apiales; family Araliaceae; genus Panax; species Panax notoginseng. The sequence continues at coordinate 21,263,456 of CM029021.1, forward strand.
AATCAGTTCAAAGACATAATATCATCAACAGAGGGGTGGATGATATCATCAACAACTCCTCTTGAATAACACTCACTTATAATGGAAAAATTATAAATAAACAAGCATAAAATTGTATAGTTCAGGTAATAGAATGTAACCTTACTGAATTTCAAATAGTTTCACAAAGATCAATCAGGGGGTGACATATCCAAGCTATGACAAGAGTTAACTTGTTTGGTTATTTTTCAAATAGTACCTATGGTAGATAGTGTAAAACTCAAAATCTTCCTAGCAAGAGTTTACCTTTTTTTTGTATTATATTAGCTATATTATGACCTCAGTCTTTACCTGTCAAATTTTAATACCAATAAGTAAAGTACGCATGACCCATAGTCTATTAATAGAGATAATCGTAAAGTCTGCACTAGCCAGATTAAGAGAAAAATGGGATTATACATATTTGCAAAGAAACACAAGGATGAGTAAAGACATAATCATGATGGACAAATGCATAGACTAACAAGGATTAAAATTAATTGAGACATATTGAAGTAATTGTTTTTTAATTTATGTGAATTGGTTGGTATTTTTTTTAAATGTACATATTAGAATTTTTAGTAGTGTTGGATCTAGTTTTACTTATGTAATAATTTTATTTGTCAAAATTTTAAATATTTTAGAGAATGATTCTACATAATCAATTATACTCATCCATTAGAATAAAACTAGCCATGCACTGATTGTATGGTCAAACACAGATATGTTAGTGTATGTATGCTAAAAAGGTTAGTGTATGTATGATATACAGTGATATAAGAAAAAGGGGCCCTAAAAAATTTTGGGCCTAAAGCCCGGGCACCTTGGGCTTTAGCCCAGGGCCGGTGTTGTGCATGCGATCACTAGAGCCATTATTGATGCAGCAGTAGGGGGAGCAATCATGTCTAAAAAGTTTGATGAGGCTTATCAACTGTTGGAAACGATTGCCAACAACAATTATCAGTGGCCCATAACTAGGTCTAACCCTCCGAAAACATCGGGAAAGTTTGAAGTGGATCCTATGACAGCATTATCAGCACAGGTGGCCGCAATAGCTAAGAAAATGGAAACATGGAGTCCACCATCCACACAGCAAGTAGCAATGGTTTGCGAGTTATGTGCTGGGAGTCATGCTACAGATCAATGTGCCATAAATGCTGAGTCGGCTCAGTTCGTAGGGAGCTATAGTCGATATATGCATCCGTACCCGAATCAAAATAAATATAATCCTGGTTGGAGAAATCATTCGGGATTTTCATGGAGTAACAATCAAGCTCAAGCTCAAGCACCTAGACAACAAAACACATCCGGATTTCAAAATCAGACTCAACAACAACCAGAGAAGAAATCAGGTTGGGAGGAAGCCTTGGAAAAATTTATTAGGGCTACTGACAAAAAGAATGAGGAACAAGACAAGCTATTGAATTAAGTAGATATGAATGTGAAAAGCCAAGGTGCGTCGATAAAGAATCTGGAAAATCAATTGGGGCAGATAGCACATGCATTGAATAACCGTCCACATGGAACACTCCCTAGTGACACAGAGATAAATTCGGGCAGAGACGAGCATTACAAGGCTGTAACTTTATGCAGTGGGAAGGATTTGCAAGAGACAATTAAGGATAAGGAAAAGAGGGACAATGTAATAGCTGAAACAGAGGAAGCTGTGGAACCCGAAAAATGTCAAGATGAAACCATAGAGCAGAAAGCACCGGAACCGACTATGACAATGCCTCCCATACCGTATCCGTAGAGGTTTCAGAAATCCAAGTTAGATAAGCACTTTTCAAGATTTTTGGATATTTTCAAAAAACTGCATATCAACATCCCATTTGCTGAAGCTTTGGAACAAATGCCGAGTTACGCCAAGTTCATGAAGGAAGTCTTGTCGAAAAAGAGAAAACTGGGGAATTTTGAGACAGTGGCATTAACTGAAGAATGCAGCGCAATTATTCAGAATAAGTTACCTCCAAAGCTCAAGGATTCAGGTAGTTTTAATATCCCATGTGAAATTGGAAATCATTTTTCGGGACGAGCATTGTGTGATTTGGGGGCCAGTATAAATTTGATGCCACTATCCGTCTATAGCTAGTTTGGACTTCAAGCACCAAGACCGACAAATATCAGCTTACAGTTGCCGGATCGGTCTGTTACATATCCACGAGGTATTGTTGAAGACGTTTTAGAGAAGGTGGATAAATTCTTCTTTCCCACGGATTTCTTTATCTTGGATTGTGAAGTAGATAGCGAAATTCCAATTATTCTCGGGCAACCATTTTTAGCAACAGGGTGAACATTGATTGACGTGCAAAAAGGTGAATTAACGATATGAGTTGAAGATCAATAGGTCACCTTTAACGTATTTAAGTCGATGTCTTATCCGAAAGAAAAAGGTGAATGTATATGGGTGGATATCATGGATGAATTGGTTAATCATAAGTTCAGTGGAAAATATTCTGAGGACCCGCTAGAATCCACTTTGCTCGGGATAGACGACTATGGTATGGAAGAGGACATTGAGTATGTTAAATGGCTAGATACATCATCGTTCTTCCGGAAAAGCAATCAACCATTTGACACCCTTGATAGGCTCGAAGCGGAAGGTAAAAAGTGCAAACCCTCAATAGAAGAGCCACCGGTGTTGGAATTAAAACTGTTACCATCTCATCTGTAGTATGCCTATTTGGGGAAAGATGCTACACTGCCAGTCATTGTCTCGACAGAGTTAACTAACACGTAAAAGGAGAAACTACTAAGGGTATTGCGAGAGTTCAAAACAGCAATCGGCTGGACCATAGCAGATATTTGAGGTATTAGTCCGTCCTTCTATATGCATAAAATTTTATTGGAAGAGGGGGCAAGACCAACCATTGAGCATCAAAGAAGGCTAAACCCCATTATGAAGGATGTGGTGAAAAAGGAGATCATAAAGTGGTTGGATGCCGGCATTATTTATCCAATCTCGGACAGTTCATAGGTAACTCATGTACAGTGCGTACCAAAGAAAGGGGGTATGACAGTGGTGAAGAACGAAGCTAATGAGCTCATCCCTACTAGAACCGTTACAGGATGGAGAGTATGTATGGACTATCGCAAGCTGAAAAAAGCCACACGCAAAGATCACTTTCCCTTGTCGTTCGTCGATCAGATGTTGGATAGGTTAGCGGGACATCAGTTCTACTGTCTTTTGGATGGACATTCTGGGTATAATCAAATTGCCACAGCACCGGAGGATCAAGAGAAAACTACATTCACATGCCCCTACGATACGTTTGCATTCTGGCGTATGTCCTTTGGTTTATGTAATGCGCTTGCAACCTTTCAACGATGCATGATGGCGATCTTCTCCGATATGGTAGAACAGAATTTGGAGGTATTCATGGATGATTTCTCCGTGTTCAATGATACTTTCGATCTATGTTTAAATAATCTGGTCTTAGTGCTAAAACGATGTGTGGAAACCAACCTAGTTCTTAACTGGGAAAAATGTCACTTCATGGTGCAAGAGGGGATTATTTTGGGGCATAAGATTTCTGCATCAGGATTAGAGGTGGATAGAGCAAAGATTGAGACGATTGAGAAACTACCTCCTTCATCATCGATAAAGGGAATTCGGAGCTTCTTGGGAAATGCAAGTTTCTACAGACGCTTCATTAAAGACTTTTCAAAAATTTTAAAACCCTTATATTCCCTGTTGGAGAAAGATGTGCCCTTCAAGATGGATCAGTCATGTATCCAGGCATTTGAGGTATTAAAGAAGAAATTGGTCTCTGCTCCAATTATTGTGGCGCCCGATTGGTCTTTACCGTTCGAATTGATGTGCGACGCCAGTGACTACGCAGTTGGAGCAGTATTGGGACAACGTCACGACAAGATTTTTCACATAATCTACTATTCCAGCAAGACGTTGACGGATGCCCAGTTGAGCTACACAACCATCGAAAAAGAATTACTTGCGGTTGTGTTTGCCTTTGACAAATTCAGAGCATATCTCATTGGGACCAAGGTAATTGTATACACTGATCATTCTGCCATTAAATATCTAATTGAGAAGAAGGATGCCAAACCGCGGTTAATACGGTGGGTATTATTGTTACAAGAATTTGATTTGGAGATCCTTGATAGAAAAGGTATCGAAAATCAGGTGGCGGATCATCTTTCTTGGTTGGAAAATGCGGAGGTACAGAAAAAAGACAACATAATGATCATTGAAAAATTTCTGGATGAACAGCTTGCCCGAGTAACTACAATATTGCCTTGGTATGCCGATTACGTGAATTACGTGGTTGCAAAGGTATTACCACCTGATTTGACCTCACAGCAACGTAAGAAGTTCCTCCACGATGTTAAGCAATACTATTGGGACGAACCATTTCTATTTAAGGCTTGCGCGGATCAAATAATTAGATGTTGTGTGCCTCATGAAGAGATGGACATCATATTAGGACATTGCCACTCATCAGATTACGGAGGTCATTATTCCGGTGAACGAACATCAGCCAAAGTGTTACAATCGGGATTTTTCTGGCCTTCTCTATTCAAAGATGCTTACCTCTATGTACCGAAGTGTGATCAGTGCCAACGCGTAGGTAACATCTCCAAGCGTAATGAAATGTCACTCAACACAATTTTGGAGGTTGAACTGTTCGACGTATGGGGAATCGAATTTATGTGACCTTTCCCATCCTCTTTCAATAATCAGTGCATTCTGTTGGCGGTAGATTACGTTTCCAAATGGGTAGAAGCCGCAGCTTTACCCACAAACGATGCCAACGTTGTTCTCCGATTCTTAAAGAAAAACATCTTTACACGATTTGGGACGCCGAGGGCGATAATAAGTGACGAGGGAACTCATTTTTGTAATAAGCAGTTCACTAAATTGCTTATAAAGTATGGGGTTCGTCATAAAATTACAGCCGCGTATCATCCCCAAACCAATGGTCAAGCAGAAGTCTCGAATAGGGAGGTAAAACGAATTCTAGAAAAGGTGGTCAATCCGTCACGAAAAGATTGGTTGACGATGCCCTATGAGCATATCGAACAACTTACAAGAATCCTGTAGGCATGTCACCCTACAGAATGGTCTACGGAAAAGCATGTCACCTCTCGGTTGAACAAGAACACAGTGCACACTGGGCCATATGAAAACTTAACTTCGATCTACAAGCAGCAGGTGAGAAAAGGTTACTTCAGCTGAACAAGATGGACGAATTTTGGTTCAATGCGTATGAGAACGCAAAACTATATAAGGAGAAACTCAAAGCCGAGCATGATAAGAAAATTCTGGATCGGACATTTGAACCGGGCCAACAAGTCTTGCTTTTTAACTCTCGTTTGCGTTTATTTCCTGAAAAACTGATATCTCGCTGGTCAGGACCGTTCAAGGTTGTATCTATTGCACCGCACGGAAATGCTGAAATCGAGGAATCGAAAGCGCACATTCAAGGTGAACGGTCAACGACTTAAGCACTATTGGAGTGGACCCATCGATCGCCAATCTACGACCATACACCTCTCTGAACCAGGGGACAATTAAGCAACACTGCAAAGTCCGGCCGACGACTATAAACCAAGCGCTACAGGGAGGCAATCTAGGAGTTTGTATTATTTATTTATTGCATTCAGTTTCAGTTAATTAGTAGTTTCAGTATTTGAATTACTTATATTTCATTTGAGGAGATGTAGAATAATTTTTGCATCACATACTAGTGCAGGACCAGCTCAGAATTAAGGTACATATGTTCACCATGACACCTCGGCGCCCCGGCGCTCAAATTGAACGTGTTTCAAGCGCCCCGGCGCTAACACTCGACATCGAACCTTTCCCATCAGCGCCCCGGCACTGCACGTACGCTTTATCACAGCGCCCTGACGCTGGGCTCAACCCTCAGACCCTGGAGGTCAGCGCCCGGCGCTCCTCGTATCACAAGTCACAGCGCCCCGGCGCTGAAGCGAGAATTAAAGTCCAACTTGTTTCCTACAACTGATTGGTTCACTTCTTTTCCTTTCAACTTCCTCACACGATTCCACTCCTCATCTGGTAACTGATCTTAAACCTTCATATAATGTCCCAATACCAAACACAACTCCACATATCACATTGGGATTTCCTTTGGTAAAGCAATTTTCATCTATCATCTCTACCGCAAAGGTATGTTCCTAAACTACACTCTATTGTGAGATGGGTAAGCTAATTTTCATCTTGATTTATATTCTCTACATCTACAATGTCGATTTTCACCCTTTTGATTTTGATTATCTCATATTACCGGCATGTGAATCACGTTTGATTGTGCACCACTTTTGGTTGGAATAGTTATGCATATGTGGTGATTGAATACCAGGGAGGTGATTTGATAGAAAACTAGTGTGATTCAAAACAAAATATAAATTGTCCACAAGGTGTTTGATGTTTTTCCTAACTCAATACTCATGGTTAAATTTCCACACAACACCCAATCCTTGCACTGAATTCACTAGCACACTGCTATCACACTATCAACAATCTGTTTTTCGACTGGGATATCTTAAGAATGCGATGTTACACTTTCTTGATGCATACTTGGGGTCCTATTTCAACGGGACTTTTGTTTTGACCGAATGTGAACATGCATGCCGTATCGGATTGTAATTGCTAAAAAAATTTTTGCCTACATGTTATGTCCATAATTCGCTACCTATGTATCGAATGTATGCGGTCAGTTGCCATTCTATTACTACATGTCATATCTTTTGGGCGTACCATGTACTTCTTTGACTAATTAGGTTATGCAGATAGAAAATGATATCACTCAGTAAAAAATTTGTTCTTTCATGCTATTATATATCTCACTACACCCACAACCATGGGTACGTTTATCCAAACTAAAATTCTGTCCAATGCTAATACATGTGTATGCCATTAATTGCAGAATTTTCTACATGGCTTCCAAGCGACAGTGCGGCGAGGGTTCCGGGTCAGCCTCAGCTAGGTCCAAATTTGACAGTTGAAGGTTTGTCTCCGCTGAGGCACAGGAACGCTACAACAAGATGGCTACCCGCTCTCTCATCCCTGAACGAGGTTTAAGGCCTGATCAATCCAAAGACGGGGACATAGCAGTCATGATAGCTGAGAGGAATAGGTTCCAACTCACCGAACAACCTGATCCAGCCGTGATTACAGTTGTCAAAGAATTCTACGCCAACATACCTGAACACTACCACTATGGGGTGTTTATGAGGGGAAAAACTGTTGAAATTGGCGACAAAGACATTAATGGTTGTTATCAACTGCCATTAGAGGGACTCAACGACGAATATGCCAATCTTTTGAGTCAAGGTCCAGATTACGAGAAGATAATCCGTGAGCTTTGTCAACTGGGCACCACATGGACAGTGCATGAATGTGGCAGCATGACTTTCCCCCATTCACACCTCAGTTTATATGGGAAGGCGTGGTATGCCTTTATCTGCGCCAAACTCATGCCATGCACACATGTGAGTCATGTCACCAAAGATAGGGCAGTACTGCTATATTCGATAATTCAAGGCTTGAAAATTGATGTTGGCCACCTTATTCAGCAGTCTATTCTCCGAGCGTCACGAGGAGGGACCACAGGAGGGTTACCCCATCCGTCTCTCATTTAAGTTTTGTGTGCTAAGTTTAGGGTCCAATGGAAATCGGATGAGATGATTCAAACGCCTATGCCAGTTTTGGACCATAAGTTGATAATCAGGTATAAAGTGTGGATAGGTGGGGAAAACCACCCTAGGGGATTGGGTTTCATAATTCTCCAAGTTGAAGCTACACAAGCCCCACCACCTCAAGCTCCACCTACTTATGGTCCGTCCTCAACAGCTCATCGTGGTGTGGTTCCTGAAGTTGTCCAACGGGAAATTGACGGTTGGTTTTACAACCTTGAATCCCAGAATGTCCGTTTGTCTGAACGTCAAGATGTTATCTACAAATACTTAGTTGATCAATTTACTGCCCAGAATACCATGAACGCCCAACTGTACCCGGGCGTTAATCTTAGCCAGCTCCCTACTACTCCTGTTCTGCCAGTGTTTCCCCCTTCCGATCAAGAGATTAGCGAGGATGAGGATGCTCCACCCGAGGATTAAGCTCGTCAGGGAAGTCCTCTGTTTTATATTGTTATATCTTTCGTATGAGGACATTGCTCTTGTTCAGTTTGGGGGTAGTTAATTTTTATTTTGCATTATAAGATTGTTAATGGTTTGAATTTAAATCTTTATGGTGATTAAGTGTTGCATTTTAGGATTGCATGTTAATTCCAGCTGTTTGATAGTTACGTATATTTGGGGCCAATGATGAAATTAAAATTTCATGAACAAGTCTAGTAAAGATTGTTAAGCTAGTGACATGATGTTCTTGACATGATTTAAATCTTTATCTGTTTGACACTGATATTAAAAGGTTAGCACGAAAAAAAATGACCATGTTGGCTAAGGAAGTATTAAATGGATAGATAATAGACTTCTAAAGGATGAATGCTAGTGAAATGAAGGAACAATTTGAATAGCTAGAAAAGACTGAATTTAGACATAAACTCGAGTTTGGGGAAAAAATATTTGGAATATATAAGCTTGTTTAAAAAAAATAAAAAATAAAAAAAATGGCATGCTTGTCTAGTTTTGTGGCCTTTGTTACTTGAGTAAGTAAGCCCGAGGGGATTGTCTCTACACCTAGCGCCCTAAGGTCTTAATGGCTTGGGAGTCGTTGGTTGAAAGCTCGTTAAGGTAGCACTAAAAAGCATAAGGGAATAAGACAATGCATAGTCATGAGGAAAAAAATAGTAATAATAAAGCAGGAAAAGTGCAAAAAGCCCCCGTTATAAAAAAAAGGCATAAGTATTCCATTTTGACCCTTGAACTTTAGTAATTGTTTGATTTCAGCCGAATCAAGTTTATTTGATGAGTTCTCAAGTTTACACTGTATGATGCCTACTAAGAAATTTATTATCTTTCATATTTTTGCCTTTCATGGGTTAGCATGGTTGTTGGTCACACACACACGATATCAGTATTAACAGATTTAAATTTATTGATTGTTGGGATGTTATTGTTCTGCTTTAACATGACGTATTAGTATGTTTTTGTGATTTTTCTGAGGCACATGAGCATATGGTGTGCTATTGGATTGCTGGAATTAAGAACATATAGATAGTGTGCATTTACATGGTAGTTAATTTTTCATGTTATTTTGTGTTTTGTTGATTGAGGACAAGCAACGATTTAAGTTTGGGGGTATTTGATGATTGGGTAATATACCCATGAATCGGATATACTTTGGCTTAAATTATGGTATTCTCAAGTCGTTTAGATGCGTTATTATTGTGTTTTTGTGTTATTTTGCAGAGAAGGGAGCTGCAGGGGGTCAATTTTGAAACTTCAAACTGAGTGATGGCAGTTTGGTAATTTTTTAGGGACCAGCGTCGGGGCGCTAAAATCAGTGTTAATCCCAGTGCCGGGGCGCTGGGTCGCGTCAGTAATTGACTAGGGCACGCGTTTGACCATTGTTTGACTTGCTGAATAGAGGTTGTTTGAAGTCAATTTGGATTTGGATTGCTAGAGTTTAGATACGTGGAGTATATAAAGGTTGTTTCAATGGAAAGAGGGGGCCATTAACCACAATTCGAGGCTAAGCAAGGGTTTTACTTGAAGATTGAAGGATTGGCTCTAGAGTTTTTCTCCTTTTCCTTATTTTCAATTTGTGTAATTCCTTAAGGATGTTTTGCACAAGATTGTTGTTTTTATTTCCGTTATGAACTAATTCTTTCATTAAGATTTCAATTGAACCTTTTATGGATATAATTTAGTTATTCAATTTATTCCAATTATTTGTGTCAAAGTGAATTGTTTATCTTGCCTTGTATTTGTTAATTAATTATTTGGCCAATAATTACCTTGTTACTCTAGAAGGAATTGGAAGAGGAACTCTAGGGTTAGAACTGGGCATGATAACATGTGACTTAGTTATTTGCATAGTGAATAATTAGATTTGTGAATTGAATAGAAATATTTGTTCACCGTATGTAACACATAAGGAATTGGAATTAAAGGAGTTTAATTCAATTGTTTTGCATAGGAATATAGCAAGATTAATCTGGATTAAATAGAAGTCAATTGATCACTTGGAAAAGGGCTTTTGGCATTTGAGAATTCCTTTTAACAATTCAGTAGGCATAATAATTAGGATAATTGAATAATTGATTTATAGTTCATAATTGGGGATATTGAAGTCTTAATCTTTATTTATCTGAATTCATCCAAATCTTAGTTTTGTTTATTTGATTTATCTTAGAATAATCTCTTTTATTTGTTTAATTTAGTTTCATTATTTTCGAAAATCAAATTTTATGATTGTTTAAATAAAATTGGATTGATATAGTACTAGTAGTTGGAATTTATTGATTAGAATTCTCTGTGGGATCGACACTCTATCTTATCACTTTATTACTTGTTGACTGTGTACACTTGCACAAATCCATTGATTGTGAAATCAACCAACAATGTGTATATGGATCCACCTCCTGGAATTTTTGAATATGATGGTACCATTCGAGTTTGCAAACTCAGTAAAGCTTTGTATGACTTGAAACAATCTCCTAGAGTTTGGTTTGGTAGATTTACTCAAGTCATAAAAAAGTTTGGTTACACTCAATGCAACTCGGATCATACCTTGTTTATAAAGCGTAACATGGGTAAACTCACTACCTTGATTATATATGTTGATTATATGGTAGTAACAGATGATGGTGCTGAAATTTAATGCTTATTGTTGGATCGTAAATTCTAATTATGCTCACACGCAAGTGCACGTGGTCAACAAGTAATGCAGTGATAAGTCGAGTATCGTTCCCAAAGAGACTAGTATGAAATTAATTCTAACAATTACCATCTTTATATTAATCCAAATTTTATTAAATTATCCCAAATCAATAATTATAACTAATAAAAACTAAAAATACCAAGCAATCAACAAACTTAAAACTGAAATTTCAAGCAATTATTGGAGAATTAGGCTTACAACTTCACTTTAAATCTCACTTTGATTACTACACCCTATTTCAGTTCAATTCACTATCCCAGTTTATTAATTAAGAACACATAAGTAGAACTAGCAATCTCTCGTTGCATTAATACCATATTTAACTTGAATCCACAATTTAGATAGAATTAACCTAAACACCTTAATCAACTAATTCACTATATCTCTATGTGAATTACAATCAAATAAGGTTTAAGTTCAGTTTTTGCTCATTTACTTGCCAAGTTTCGCCACAAAACCACCTTTTAAGCCACACATACTACGCCACCACACCTAAACATAAAACAACAATAAAAAAGTAAAACGAATCACAAAAATAAAGAATTAACACAGTTTAAGCTCGAATTAGAGACTGATTCATAGGTATAAAATCCACTCATCAAACTCCCCCAAACTTAAACCCGTGTTAGTCCTCGAGCACAAAGCAAAACAAAAATGCTATGCAATGCAATGCAATGGAATGGAATGCAACTAATCTATATGCCTACGAATCCAACAGTAGTGACAGAAACAAGTTTGTTCAGAGAAATCAAGCAAACATGACAATACTTCATATCAAAACCAATCAATAAATTCCTATCAATCATCAAATCTTAAATTGTTATCACTGATATAGTGCGTGTGTGCTCAACACCCATGCTAACTGATGTAAATTTAAATTTAATACATAACAAATCTCTTTGAAGGTATTATACAGTGTAAACTCAAGAATTTTAAAAACAGTCAAGATCCAACTAAAATCAAACAATTACCAATATCAAGGGTCCAAATAGGGTACTTTATGCTTTATTTTTCATTTACGGGGGCTTTTTGCTCATATTTCCCATTTTATTCATTTTTTTTATACACATGGCTTTGCAATGTCTTATTCTCTTATGCTTTTCAATGCTACCTTAACGAGCTTTCGACCAACGACTCTCAGACCATTAAGACCTTAGGGCGCTAGGTGTAAAGACAATCCTACTTACTCAAGTAACAAAGGCCACAAAACTAGACATGTAAGACCCCGAATTTTATGAAATAAAAGTATTTAATTTTCTTATAATTATTATTCTATTTAGTAAATGGTTAAATTGATAAAAGGTTAAAGTTAAGGGTGATATCTAAAAATTTTACAAAGTAAGCAAGTGGTTATAAAATATTCGTTGTGTCGGGGAATATTCGTTTGGTCGGAGAATATTCTTTTTGTCAGTAAATATCCATACGACGACACAATCATTAGTGGACTCCACAACAGAATTACTATCGGAGTTAGAAAATGAAATAAATATCTTTTTATAAAAATAACGGCAGAAGTTTTATCGTTAACTGTTGAAATACCCGGTGGTAAAAGTAAAGTAATACGTGTGATTACATAGTAGCACAAGGTATTAATTATTGATGCTTACGTGAGAAGTCACACAATTATACTCAATTATTGCTACAATAATTGCTTCATAGTGTCTCACGTTAATTAATTTAATTATTGTTACAATATTTTATATTATTAAATCAATATTGAGATGACAAGTTATTCATATTATTATTTACATAATTAATAATGTCTAGAAAGTTCTGTCAAGGAAAGAGGTTTGGTCATCTAATTGCGTGCCAATAAGGAGAAATTTTTATCGAAAATCCCCCTCTTTCAAGGGAATAATCTGGTTGTTGATATTGTAAGTTATATTATTGATGAATAAATGTTGTTAAAAATATTGAGAGGATTTTTATGAAGTATTTGTTGTAAGTTTTGTGAGATCCCGAATTTTATGAAATGAAAGTATTCAAGTTTTTTATAATTATTATTCTATTTAGTAAATGGTTAAATTAATAAAAGGTTAAAGTTAAGGGTGATATGTAAAAAAATTTCAAAGTAAGCAAGTTGTCATAAAATAATCAGTGATAAAAGTACAGTAATACGCGTGGTTACATAGTACCACACGGTATTAATTATTAATGCTTACATGAAAAGTCACTCAGTTTTATTCAATTATTGCTACAGTAATTGTTGCATAATATCTCTCATATTATTGATTCAATTATTGTCACAGTATCATCTGCATAATATTTTATATTATTAAATCAATAATTAAGATGATAAAGTTATTCATATTATTATTTATATTATTGACGATGTCTATAAAATTCTGTCAAGGAAAGGGCTTTGGTCACCTAATTGTGCGCCAATAGGAAGAAATTCTTATCGAAAAGCCCTCTCTTTCCTGGGAATGATATGGTTGTTAAATATTGTGAGTTATAATACTAATGATGAATGTTATTAAAAATCAAATTTGAGTTCGAGATTGAATTTAGAGACGCGAACGTGATATTTGAGTCCAAAACGATGAAATTAATAAAAATAGACTATAAATACAAAATTTATCGGGGTTGACTTTTTAGTCAAAAAGTCAACAGTTAACTTTTTTGAAAAAAGTCAAACTTCGAAACATCAAAGATGAAATTGTTAATAAAAATATTTTCATTGTGTTGAGATTATTTGTGTTTGTGAAAATCGACATTTATTTCGATAATAATTGATTTTGGGATCATAAATTGACCAAATAAGTAATTAATCGGATAAATGAGCAATTAATTGCTATTGGCTCACATGTAAATTACTGTTGGTTCACATGTATGGAACTATTGATTCACATTAATGTACTATTAGGGGAGGTGGTGCAAGATTGATAATACTTGAATGACTAAATTAAAAATGGAGGTATAGATGAAGGTACTATACTGTAATAATTTGAGCCCCTAATCGTGCAATTATTGACACTATATTTTCCTATAAATAGAAGTTCATTCTTCTTTCATTCTCGCCAATTCACTAAGACTCACAAGAGCAATTATAGAGATAGAAGCTATAAAGAAAAAGAAAAAGAGTATTCTGCTACTTCACTATTGCAGTATCAAGTCTTCTACTAAGGTAAAAAATATTATTTATTTCTTATTCGTAAAGGTTATTATTTTTTACTATTCACTCGGGGTATTATTTATGGGGTATTATTCACTCGAGCACTATTCACTCGGGGTATTATTTACGAGGTACTATTCACTTAGAGTATTATTTACGGGATACTATTCACTCGGGTATTTTTCACTCAGGGGTACTATTCATGAAGTACTATTCATGGGGTACTATTCATAAATTACTATTCACGGGGTACTATTCACGAAGTACTATTCACGATGAAAAATTAATTTTTTTCTGTCCAAATTATTTTTGATACATGAATATTATTCTTAAATTTTACTCCACAATTGATGATCATGTTGACAATTTAGATATTCTTGAAATCTGGATAAATTGAGTTATAAATATTTAATATTTATCCTTTATCTCACTTGTTGGTGCTTATATCATTGTTATCATCCTCATGCTTATATTGTAACAAAAGTCATCTTTAGCCCGTAGTGCATAGATGGACTGTTGATTATTGGTTTTACAATTGATATCTTTGGTCGTAATGCAAAGATGAACTGTTGATTGATAGCTTTGACCCGTAGTGCAAAGATGGACAGATGTATGTCATGATCATGATCATTAATGATTACACAATATACTTGGCCCGTAGTGCATGGATAATTCGTGGACGTGATACTAACGAATATCCTTGCCCATAGTGCATGAATAATTTGATGATGTGATTGGCAGGATCATGACCATTAGTTAACAGTTTAATGTATTTGGTCGTAGTGCACTGGCAGGCAATTGATTGGTATGATCATGATCATTGATTTTATAGTTGAATATCTTTGGCCCGTAGTGCAAAGATAGACAACTTATTGGTATGATCATTGTTATTACACTTGAATGTCTTTAGTCGTACTGCAAAGATAGACAACTTATTGGATTGCTTATTCTGCTGCAGTTGTTGATCTAAAACTTGTTGTCTATTGTATTATATCGGTTGTTATACTGCTGAAGGCTAAGGATAATTTATTCTGCATTATCTTAGTCATAATATTTCTTACTGGGCTAGTTGAGCTCACCCATTTCTTTCATTGTTCTCTTCAAGAAATGAGAATATAGCTGGGACGAGCCGGAGAATGGAGTGATGGTCCAAGATAAGTGGCTATAGCAGTCCTCACTATTCTATGAAATAGTGTGATATTAATTGTAATGAGAACTCCATTGAGTGTGGATATTGTCTAGAAGACAATATTAAAAGTTGCTTGCTATGTTACATGTAGTCAGTCAACCAAGAAATACCATTTCTTTGTGCTTGGTCCAGCATGCAAGAACTCAAGTAGTTATAAGAAAACTGTACCCCCTTCAAACTTGAGACCTAAAGCTTCATCAGTTAGTATTACAGGGGATCCATAGCATCCACTAGATGAAGATTCATCTAATCTTGGAGAGGTGCTTCCGGCTGAAAGAGAAGCATCAGGAGTTGATGAATCAGCTGTCCAGTCATTTGCTTCTTATAAAACTTCAGCTGCAGCTGGGCAGCCAAACATATCAATTATAGTGCTAATGCAGGCCCTTGTAGTACTCATTCTGTCATTTATTTTAGAAAGTTCAGCAAATATCTGAAGCAGCATTTAGTGTTCGCTTCCTTTTTTTGAAGATTTAGGGATAAGTTGAACATTTCTACGGTCCACTTTTAGCTTCACACAGTTTTCTTTCATTTCTTGAATATCGTTCACAAATTCTTGAACCACCTCCTTGTATAGAGAAACAACTTTCTGAATGTCATTTTGCAGGGATAATAAATACATTTCTGCATCAGTAAAAGACACAGTAAAAGCACTCTCAGTCTCATGCAGTCCTAGCTTTGCCAATTCAAATTGAATCTCAGCAAATTCTAGTAGGAGAGCATGCTTTATCTCCGTTGTCTGGTGGGCTCCATTTCTTACAGAATCTTTTTCTGCATTGTCTGCAATAATAACCTTCATATGCTCAGCTAGCCTGTTCACAACCAAGAAGGCAGCATGAGCACATTTATTTGCTTCACTGATATGATCTTCCTTGCATGTGAGTTTGTTCTCAAAAAACTCTATCATATTGATCTTGTCATCCAAAGTTGTAGTCAACTGAACTGTTTCTTTGGTGCTTGCATCATTTTCTAGTTGCTGAAGTTCCATCAAAACCATTGTTGCACCTTTCAAGGAACTCAATTTCTGCTCCATCTACAATACAGTCTTCTGTGCATCTTGCAGGCTCTTTTCTAATAGCAGGATTGTTTCTTCCTTCTCCACACAAACTTTAGCAGCCTTTTTAACATGCTCGCGTATACCAACATTGACATGAGGAAATGAACCGGCAATATATTCTATCTGTCCAGAGGCATCTCTGAGGGATTTAGAACCATCCAAAAGGAAGCTTGTTAGCTCTAGACCTGCCTTTTCCCACTCTGCACGTGTTTCCCTTATTTCATCGTCTTTAACTGCAAGTCTGATCCTCAGTCTATCATTGTCTTCAGCCATGGAACATAATCTCTCTTGTAATTCTGACTGAAGAGCAGCCACCTCTTCCTGTAAATGAATAATTATTTCCAGTCTAACCTCTTCACTGATTAACTCTGTTTGTTGCTCCCAAGATAACCGTGATGCCTGATTGTCTGGATATTGGCTACTAAGTAATCGAGCCTCTTCAAGGTCCTTGGTAATCTTGTCCAATTTAACTTGCAAATATTTAGTGTTGATGTCTTTGTTGCTTTCTGTTGAAAGAGCCAGATCTTGATTTATACCATCTCTTTCTGTACAGTGGTCATCAAGTTGTCTTTCTAAGTCCCTCTCTCTCTCCAATTTATTCTACAGCTAGGGATTTCATTTCCGCTGCTCCGTTCAATCCTTTTGTCTTCCATAGCTATAAGTAATTATAGTTCTTCATTTACATTTCACGCCCATATCACACACACACACATATATATATATATATATATATATATATATATATATATATCCGATAGTCTGACTATGTGAATTTCTATCTGGATTCTTATTTATTCAGAAGCTTTATTACATAAAAATCCAACCTTTCATATGTGAAACATTGGTTTTGGAGGCGGGGAAGAGTTTATACAAACGCAAGATCAAATTAGTTCAAGCAATCATAAGAATTAAAACTTGACTGAGATTGCTAAAGACGTTTCGAAGATCATTCGGTCCCTTATATTCCCTTTGTAAAGAAACTTTGTAAGGTAGGGAAAGTGCTTGATACAAAAACTTTATGTAAGTATATGTAGGATAGGGGTGTGGTACCAGCAGTTTGTATTCATGATTTTATCATAACTGGACTGAGCAAGAAAGGATGTGTTGCAGAAGCTTTTAGGATTTTCAATGATCTCAAGGATAGAGAATATGCTCCAGATAATGTTATGTATACAACAATGATTCACGGTCATTGTAAAATGAAAAAGCTAGGAGATGCTCGAAAGTTATGGTTTGAAATGATTCGAAAGGGAATCATGCCCAATGAGTACACATATTGTACCCTCATCTCCGGGTATTTAAGAGTTGGTGATCTCAATGGAGCCCAGAAGCTTTATAAGGGAATGTTTGGTAGAGGCTACGGAGAGACCACTATAAGTTACAACACCAAGATTAATGTATTGTTTTCACGTGGAAGGACAGAAGAAGCTTGCAAGCAGTTTGAAAAAATGCAGCAGAAAGGTATCGCTCGTGACATGTTCACTTATAAATCTATTATTATGGGCTTTTTTAAGGAAGGGAAAATAGCCGAGAGTATAAAGTTTATGTATTAACTTCTAGAGCAGGGTTTTCAGCCATCACCTGCCTCTTATATTCCCCTTGTAAAGAAACTTTGTAAGGTGGGGAAAGTGCTTGATGAAAAAACTTTATGTAAGTATATGCAGGATAGGGGTGTGGTACCAGCTGTCTGGATTCATGATTTTATCATAATTGGACTGAGCAAGAAAGGATACGTTGCAGAAGGAATGGAATGGTTGGCCACTATACAGAAGAGTAGCCTCAGACCACTGATAAAAACTTGTGCGACACTAATTTAACATCTTTCCCGAAGAGATAAGATGGGCTATATTTTACTTGTTTTAGGTTATATGTTTAAGATAGGTTATTCTGAATGAATATCCAAAGTTAAAAGGCAATTGTAGAGGATATCCTTGAAAGAAGCTAAAGTCGTTGATGTTGTTTAGATACAATATGTCTCTCTTGTATTGTCATATTATGATCAAACGGCAAAAAAATAACATAACTCTTCTTCACTGGGTTCAAATTTCTTTTGTGATGAAGATATAAATTTATAACAAATATTTGATAATTATTTGTGGTACTTTAGTTAGTTATGGAGGCTATTCCCATTGTACATGTAACACCTTTTATTGTTTCTAATAGATATGGAATGCAGTTCACAAGTAGGTAACATCTCCTACTTTAATTAGTCCGAGTGTTACACCCTCATAAAACCTCTCTCTTTTCTTTGTATGTGTCCCACCTTAAGGTGAATAGAACTAAAACCATCCCAAGTGTTTGTAAATCAAGTACTTGGTTGGTGATTCTCTATTTTAATCCTTTTTTTCCACAACAGAAACATATGCAGGATACATTTCTAACCAACATATTGTGACAATGGAGTGGTTGGAAACTGAAACTAAATACTAGTATAATGTATTTATGTGTTTGTTCAAGTTTTTGTTTCTACCATATATTGTCAGTGTGAGACTAATGTAAAATTTATTTATACACACAAACGAATAGTGATTTTTCGAATTATTGTGGTTGAATTTCTTCAAGATTTTCTCAAATTTTGAAATAATATGGGATCAGATTATTGAAAATTTTGAAGCAAAAATATCTGTTTGTTACTGGGAAAGTATATTTTTTTTAAATCCAGCAAAGCTCAAATTCAGATGCTTTACTTGCAGCTTTCTCAATTTGAATATGAATATGTGCTATATAGTGTAGTGTCTAGAGCTTGAGATTAATATAGAACATTTTAAGCATCAATGTAGAATATTCAATTCAATGTTGTGGTGATTTTCTTTGCTTTTGGCTTAATTAATTCTGAATAGAAGCTGACTTTCTTATTTTTATTTTGTATTTTTCCTTTTTTCCCTCCACAATTTGAAACCTTTCGGCTTCTAAGATGCTATTAGGCTTGAGAGGTTAAGAATTGATTTAAATTTAAGGTCCTTTACAATAATATACAACATTTAATAAGTAATTACACTATTAGTGCATCACCAAAATAATTACAAAAATAATAATCTTCCCATATTTATTTTTCAATATTAATGTCCTTAATTTAGGGAAAACATTTATCCGCTCATTCTCTTTCTCTCCCTTACCGCCTCCTCTCTCCTCCACTTCGTCCTCCTCCTTCGCCGTCGCCGCCGATTCAACACCTTAAAGATGTAGATCTTATAAGTCTTCTTCTTCTTCTTCTTCTTCTTCTTCTTCGTCCTCCTCCTTCGCCGTCGTTACCGCCGCTTCAACACCTTGAAGATGTAGATCTTGTAAGTCTTCTTCTTCTTCCTCCTCCTCCTTTGCCGTCGCCACCGCCACTTCAACACCTTGAAGATGTAGATCTTGTTAGTCTTCTTCTTCTTCTTCTTCTTCCTCCTCCTTCGCCGTCGCCGCCGCTGCTTCAACACCTTGAAAATGTAGATCTGTAGATCTTGAAGATGTAGCTTCCATGAATGCCGATCTCCTCATCCATTACGACCACAGCTGCTATTATGACGAAGGTTGATTTAGTCAAGAAATTAAATGGAGAAAAAGATAAATTTTAGTGCAGCTAGTAGCCAAACATTTATACAAAGGTAACCATTTTAGTTTTTGTGGGTAACCAAGAGAAATTTCATTGCAGTTGGTAACCAAAACTTTCATACAAAGGTAACCATTTTAGTTTTTATTGGTTACATTTGTATTAAGGTTTGGCTACCAACTGCACTATGAAAAAAAATCTATAATAGATTTTTTATAATTAATTGGTAACCCAATAAAACTGAATCGGTTACCTTTGTATTAAGGTTTAACTATTAACTGCATTATGAAAAAAAAATCTACAATAGATTTTTTTTAATTAATTGGTAACCCAATAAAATTGAATTGATTACATTTGTATACAGTGTTGGCTACTAATTGCACTATTAAATAAAAACATCTATAATAGATTTTTTAAAAATAAATTAGTAACCTAATAACACTGAATTGGTTACTTTGGTATGAATGTTTGGCTACCAACTATACTATAAAAAAATCACAGGTATAAATGTGGATTGGGGGTGATGGGGTCCGGTAGTACTTTATAAATTATTTATATGTATGTATTCCCAGTTTGGAGAAATTCAATTTGTGACGCCCCCAAAAATAGGTATACATCACCTATTCTGAGTCGCCAAATACATGGTACAGAATACAAATACAATCTTAAATATACAACAAGAGCTGTGAGTTTTAATACAAATATTATCTTATAGACAATATCCACTCTCAGAATAAGTCATCATTACATTTATTATCACAATATTTTATAGAATAGTGAGGACTACTAAGACACCATCTCGGACCGTCAGTCCCCCCCTCTCTCTCCAATTTATTCTACAGCAAGGGATTTCATTTCCGCTGCTCCGTTCAATCCTTTTGTCTTCCATAGCTATAAGTAATTAACTTTCTTCATTTATATTTCACGCCCATATCACACACACACACACACACACACACACATATATATATATATATATATATATATATATATTTTATATCTCTGATAGTCTGGCTATGTGAATTTCTATCTGGATTCTTATTTATTCAGAAGCTTTATTACATTTTTTTCGAAAACATAGTAGATGGTATGAACTTTGTCATCTTTCCCTAACTTAATCCTCCACCAATACCATAAAAATCCAACCTTTCATATTCGAAACATTGGTTTTGGAGTCGGGGAAGAGTTTATACAAACGAAAGATCAAATTAGTTCAAGCAATCATAAGAATCAAAACTTGACTGAGATTGCTAAAGACGTTTCGAAGTTCATTCGGTCCCGAGCCAGATGGGAACAAACACTTGTATCTGAGTTTTTCGGCAATAATTTGTCGGACCCCAACTTACTGCGCGAGGTTCTGAAGCATCAAAACAATGCATTTTTGACGTTGCGATTCTTTTATTGGGTTAGTTCTCGATTTGGCTTTCCTACTAATCAGTCTTTGTATAATGTGATTTTTAAGGGTCTTGCGGAGAGCAAGGCTGCCAATGCTGCTAAAAAATTTCTTGAGTTTACCAAATTTAACCCAGAGCCGTCTTGTTTAGAGTTGTATATCTGTTGTATATGTGAAAATGGGCTAATTGAGTAAGCACTAGATGTGTTTGATCAATTGAAAGGGATTGGTTATTGCCCTTCATTGGGGACTTGGAATTCAGTTTTATTGGCCTCCGTCCGAGTTGGTAGGACTCATGTTGTTTGGAAATTGTATGGGGAAATAATGGATTGTGGTGTTGTGGCCGATGTGGAGACAGTTACGTGCTTAACTAAAGCATTTTGTACTGACAACAAAGTTTCAAAAGGTTTTTACCTTCTTCGGCAAGTTTTGGAAGCTGGATATGTTCCTAGTATTGTTGCTTTCAATAAATTAATATCTGGGTTTTCTAAAGAAAGGAATGATTCTGGAGTATCGACTGTTTTACACACTATGATTGCAAAGAATTGTACTCCACAGATATATACTTATCAGAAAATTATCCATGGGCTATACAAGAGAAGAATGATACATGAAGGTTTTAGGATTTTCAATGATATCAAGTATAGAGGATATGCTCCAGATAATGTTATGTATACAACAATGATTCACGTTCTTTGTAAAATGAAAAGGCTTGGAGATGCTCGAAAGTTATGGTTTGAAATGATTCGGAAGGGAAACATGCCCAATGAGTACACATATTGTACCCTCATCTCTGGGTATTTAAGAGTTGGTGATCTCGATGAAGTCCAGGAGCTTTATAAGGGAATGCTTGGTAGAGGCTACGGAGAGACCACTATAAGTTACAACACCATGATTAATGTATTGTTTTCACATGGAAGGACAGAAGAAGCTTGCAAGCAGTTTGAAAAAATGCAGCAGAAAGGTATCGCTCGTGACATGTTCACTTATAAATCTATGATTATAGGCTTTTTTAAGGAAGGGAAAATAGCCGAGAGTATAAAGTTTATGTAGCAACTTCTAGAGCAGGGTTTTCAGCCATCGCCTGCCTCTTATATTCCCCTTGTAAAGAAACTTTGTAAGGTGGGGAAAGTGCTTGATGCAAAAACTTTATGTAAGTATATGCAAGATAGGGGTGTGGTACCAGCAGTCTGTATTCATGATTTTATCATAACTGGACTAAGCAAGAAAGGATGTGTTGCAGAAGCTTTTAGGATTTTCAATGATCTCAAGGATAGAGGATATGCTCCAGATAATGTTATGTATACAACAATGATTCACGGTCTTTGTAAAATGAAAAGGCTTGGAGATGCTCGAAAGTTATGGTTTGAAATGATTCGGAAGGGAATCATGACCAATGAGTACACATATTGTACCCTCATCTCTGGGTATTTAAGAGTTGGTGATCTCAATGGGGCCCAAAAGCTTTATAAGGGAATGCTTGGTAGAGGCTACGGAGAGACCACTATAAGTTACAACACCAAGATTAATGTATTATTTTCACGTGGAAGGACAGAAGAAGCTTGCAAGCAGTTTGAAAAAATGCAGCAGAAAGGTATCACTCGTGACATGTTCCCTTATAAATCTATGATTATGGTCTTTTTTAAGGAAGGGAAAATATCCGAGAGTATAAAGTTTATGTATCAACTTCTAGAGCAGGGTTTTCAGCCATCGCCTGCCTCTTATATTCCCTTTGTAAAGAAACTTTGTAAGGTGGAGAAAGTGCTTGATGCAAAAACTTTATGTAAGTATATGGAGGATAGGGGTGTGGTACCAGCAGTCTGTATTCATGATTTTATCATAACTGGACTGATCAAGAAAGGATGTGTTGCAGAAGCTTTTAGGATTTTCAATGATCTCAAGGATAGAGGATATACTCCGGATAATGTTATGTATACAACAATGATTCACGGTCTTTGTAAAATGAAAAGGCTTGGAGATGTTCGAAAGTTATGGTTTGAAATGATTCGGAAGGGAATCATGCCCAATGAGTACACATATTGTACCCTCATCTCCGGGTATTTAAGAGTTGGTGATCTCAATGGAGCCCAGAAGCTTTATAAGGGAATGCTTGGTAGAGGCTACGGAGAGACCACTATAAGTTACAACACCATGATTAATGTATTATTTTCACGTGGAAGGACAGAAGAAGCTTGCAAGCAGTTTGAAAAAATGCAGCAGAAAGGTATCGCTCGTGACATGTTCACTTACAAATCTATGATTATGGACTTTTTTAAGGAAGGGAAAATTAATAGCCGAGAGTATAAAGTTTATGTATCAACTTCTAGAGCAGGGTTTTCAGCCATCGCCTGCCTCTTATATTCCCCTTGTAAAGAAACTTTGTAAGGTGGGGAAAGTGCTTGACGCAAAAACTTTATGTAAGTATATGCAGGATAGTGGTGTGGTACCAGCAGTCTGTATTCATGATTTAATCATAACTGGACTGAGCTAGAAAGGATGTATTGCAGAAGGAATGGAATGGTTGGCCACTATGCAGAAGAGTAGCCTCATACCACGGATAGAAACTTGTGCGACACTAATTTAACATCTTTCCCGAAGAGATAAGATGGGCTATATTTTACTTGTTTTAGGTTATATGTTTAAGATAGGTTATTCTGAATGAATATCCAAAGTTAAAAGGCAATTGTAGAGGATATCCTTGAAAGAAGCTAAAGTTGCTGATGTTGTTTAGATACAATATGTCTATCTTGTATTGTCATATTATGATCAAACGGCAAAAAAAATAACATAACTCTGCTACACTGGGTTCAAATTTCTTTTGTGATGAAGATATAAATTTATAACAAATATTTGATGCTTATTTGTGGTACTTTAGTTAGTTATGGAGGCTATTCCCATTGTACATGTAACACCTTTTATTGTTTCTAATAGATATGGAATACAGTTCACAAGTAGTTAGCATCTCCTACTTCAATTAGTCCAAGTGTTAACACCCTCATAAAACCTCTCTCTTTTCTTTTTATGTGTCCCACCTTAAGGTGAACTGTAAGACCCCAACTTATTAATGAATAAAATCAAATTTTCTCTAAATATTATTGTGAATAATAAGGGGTTAATTTGATATAATACTTTGGTTATGGGTGAAATGTGTAAATTTTGCAAAATAAGCAAGTGGTTATAAAATATTCATTTTGTCGGGGAATATTCGTTTGGTCGTGGAATATTCTTGCTGTCGTAGAATATTCGTACGACGGCGCAGCCTTGTGTGGGCCCCATAACAGAAAGCGATTGGATGAAGAAAACGACAAGTATAAGTTGTTTATAAATAAACGACGTAGTTGTTACCGTTAATACTGTTGGAATACTCGGTGGTTAAAATATAGTAGCACACGGTATTGCACCAATTATTGATTCTTACGTAAGAAGGCACTACTCAAAAATTGCTACTGTAGTTATTGTTCAATATTTTATTTTATTGATTCAATAATTGCTGCGTTGATATTTTATATTATTGTTTTTTCAATAATTGTCGCTGCACAGTATTTTTCATTATCAGATCAATAATTCATATTATTTGAATAATATTATTAGATAACATTATTGGTAATGTCTAGAAAGTTCTGTCTAAGGAGAGGTTTGGTCATCTAATTGCACGCCAGTAAGGAGAAATCCTTATTGGAAAGCCCCCTCTTTCCTGGAAACGGCCTGGTTGTCATAAATGTGATTCTGTAATATTATTTGTGAATAATTAATTATTGATTCATATGACAAGGAAATATTTATTTTATGTGGATTTAAATGAGGGATATATTTTTGTGGTTAAAAATAAAAGAGTTAATGTTGAGGTTTTTATCAGTATTTTTGGTCAGAACAGAGGTATTAAAAATCAGGATTTTTGAGATATTTTGCGGGAGTTATAATTTTTTAATCCGACCGTTGGATCGTGGTAATTTTTGGATATGTTATACATATATAAGTTAATTATATGTCCACAAATTTTGAACCGTTAAAAATGAACGTATGATTTATTATAAATTTTACGAGATGACTGATTTAGAAATTGTTGAATTTTCGGAGTTTATCATTTTGATGGAAAATTCTAAAATTGGTGGGCCCCACTCTTGGTTGGTGAAAAAATATACTGAGATTTTTATTCAAATGGGGTAGGCTTGAATAGTAGCAGGTAAAGCCATCAGGTTGCAGGTTAAGTCTGCTTCGGCGTGCTAACATTTTTCTATAAATAGAGGGCTAAGTTAGAATTGAAAATCACACCAGAAACAAGTTTTCTCTCTCTCTCTCTAGATTATTGAGTTTATTTTATGAGTATTTAGATACTTTGAGAGTTTCTATTCATCAGAGCAAGTTTCTTTCAGCCTTATACCAGTATTTCGACCAGAAGTACTGATATTTTGAGGTAAGTGATATTATCTTCTTCTTAAATGATATTATTTTCTTCAATATCATTATGCTAAAATATTGATATGAGTTTTTTTATTAAATTTAGAACTTTTTGTGTCGGGGTTAGTATTCACGTATACTGCCCTATTCACGTATACGGTACTATTCACGAATACGGCACTATTCACCGAAAAATAAAATTTTTCCTTTTTGTCCAAGATGTCTATTATGGTTACTATCTTTGATTGTATCCATGTTTTGATCTTTATTTTTGAATTCTGCTTCACAATTGATTATTATAAAGTATTATTGATCTTGGATAAACTGTTATACGAATCCCTAATATTTGTTCTTTTATCTCACTGGATTCGTTTTCTTTAAAATATTTTTCATCATCCTCAGTCCTAAATGATGATACTACTGAATATCTTTGGTCTGTAGTACAAAGATGTATGATTACCTGATGAATATCTTTGGCCTGTAGTGCAAAGATGAACAGGTGTTGAGATGAACATGACTGACTGGTGATACAAATGAATATCTTTGGCCTGTAGTGCAAAGATGAATATTTGGTTAAAGATGATTATTAATTAATGTTACAGGGATAAAATATTGATGATGGACTTTTAAATCTTAGAAGATAGTAGAATTCATTCTCTACTTGACTCTTCTAATGGTTTGCTATTTCCGCTGCAGTTGTTGATCTAAAACTTGTTGTCAATTATATTCTATCAGATTTTTCTCTATTGAATACTAATAATAATTTGTTGTATATTATCTTAGTCATAATATTCTTTACTGGGCTAGTTGAGCTCACCCTTTTCCTTTTTGTTCCATTTTTCTTCTCAGGAGGTGAGAAAATAGCAGGAACTAGTCGGGGTATGGAGTGATGGTTCTAGAAAGATGTTTTAGCAGTCCTCACTATTTTTATAAAATAGTGTTTGAATAATTGTAATGAGGACTTATTTGAGTGTGGATATTGTCTAGAAGATAATATTTGTATTTAAACTCACATTATGTGTTGTCGTATTTTGCACGACAATTGTATTATTAAAGTTGTAGTTTCCTTTTTGTACCATGTATTTGGCGACTCAGAATGGGTGTTGTATACCTATTTTGGGGACGTCACAGTTGGTATCAGAGCTTAGGGATATGATCCCTGGCTGAGATGTGAGACAAGAACTAGGAGGGGAGAGACGGGGAATTCCTTCGCTAGTATGACCTGACTAAGTTTATTTGGTCGGTCAGAGTATAGGGATAATATATGACATGACTATTAACCCTTGTTTTATGGCAGTATTTAAGAATGGCAGCTGAGAACGTTAATAATGGAGTAAATCAGACCGTGGAGACACCTTTGATTACCACCCAGGGGAACGTGCAACAGGAAGGCAATATTCCTCCTTTAAACAACGTTACCGAGCAAACGATGAATGATGAAATGTTTAGGAGCTTTTTGCAGTTCATACAAAATCAGACGAGGGAGACTCGTGTGCAGAATACTGGTGGAAATGATAACAACGCGCGGTTTGTCACATCCAAGCAGTTCAAAGAATTGGGACCACCAGAATTTAAGGGAAAGTCGGATCCGATATTGGCGAAAACGTGGGTCAAGCAAATTACCAAGATATTCGATGTCTTGGGATGCACGGAGGAACAGAAGGTTCCATTCGCCACCTTTATGTTCCGCGGTGAGGCAGACTACTGGTGGGAGTCTGTGAAGCGTACCCAGCCCGACGCACTCAACATGTCCTGGGAAATATTTCAAAAATTGTTCAATGACAAGTACTTTCCTGAAAGTATTCGTCATATGAAGGAGGTGGAGTTTATCAGACTGGAACAAAATAACATGACGGTGTCCCAGTACGAGGCGAAGTTTGCAGAGTTATCCAGGTTTGCACCTCATTTGGTCGAAAATGAGGAACGAATGACAAGGATATTTCTGAGAGGTCTAAAACCCGAGATTCGGCAATATCTTATCTCTCATAAATTTTTTTTATATTCAGATGTTGTAAACAGGGCTTAATTATTAGAGCGAGATAATGAGTATGTGCAACCGAGGGACCACAACCAGGGTCATACCGGTGGCGGCAGTCATCGAAGCAATGAAAACCAGCAGGGAGGAAAACATTCGGACAAAAGCGGTAACCACTCTGGTGGTAATCGTGGCCGTGATAATAGAAGGAGCGAGTCGGGAGGAGATTTCAAGAAGAGAAGGTACAACAATGATAACATGAAGACGTCAGCACAAACATCAACTGTTTCTAAGGGAGGAGAACGACCACCGGTCGTACGTTACAAATGTGGGAAAGAGGGACATATCAGCCCAAACTGCCCACAACAATCCAAGGTATGTTATAACTGTGGAAAGGAGGGTCATATAGCTTGAGAGTGTTCTGTAGCAAAACCAAGTTCAGCAGGGATGGTGACTCCAAAAGTTGTCCCGGATAAGTCGAAATCAGCGGTTCCTGGAAGGGCGTTTGTCGTGACTGGCCAAAACGCGAGAAACCCGAACGAGGTGATCACGGGTAAGCTAATCTTGAATTCTTGCGAAGTTTATACTTTACTAGATACCAGTTCTGCCCATTCTTTTATCTCTCCTGCTTGTGCTCAACGTTTGAACTTGACTCCGGAGAAATTGACCTTTGACTTATCTGTTGAAACTCCGTTGGGTGAAACCTTTGTTACATCTACAGTTTATAAATCTTGCTTAATCCAAGTTGGCACCATCACATTACCTGTTGACCTTATTTCTTTAAAGATACTTGCATTTGATGTGATTTTAGGAATTGATTGGTTAACTACTCATCATGCCAAAATTGATTGTTTTCGTAAGATTGTTAGTTTTTATATTCCTAACCAACCTGTTATGCAAATTCAAGCAACCAAACCATTAAAATCAATCGCTGTTATATCAAGCCATAAAGCCATTCGTTTATTAAAAAATGGATGTCAAGCTTTCATAGCCCATGTTATGGACTTGAACAAAAACACGTCAGATTTGAATAATATTTTTGTTGTTAGTGAATTTCCTGACGTATTTTCTGAAGAACTTCCTGGTCTACCCCCAGAACGTGAAGTTGAATTCTTTATTGATCTTGAACCTGGTACAAAGCCCATTTCTAAAATCACATATCGAATGGCTCCTATTGAACTTCAGGAGTTAAAGGTTCAACTACAGGAGTTGTTGGACATCAGTTTTATTCGTCCTAGTACATCTCCTTGGGGTGCTCCTGTTTTATTCGTAAAGAAGAAAGAAGGGAGTATGCGACTTTGTATCGACTATAGGGAATTGAACCATGTCACCATCAAGAATAGGTATCCGCTACCTCGCATTGATGACCTGTTCGACCAGTTACAAGGAGCACAATTCTTTTCAAAGATCGACCTTCGTTCTGGATATCATCAGCTGAAGATTAAAACTGAGGATATTCCAAAGACTGCCTTCAGAACTCGGTACGGGCATTATGAATTCTTAGTCATGTCTTTTGGATTGACTAATGCTCCTGCTGCCTTCATGGATATGATGAACCGTGTTTTCAAAGAATATTTGGATCAGTTCGTTGTTGTCTTTATTGATGACATCCTCATCTATTCCAAAAGCCGTGAAGATCATGAGCGCCATTTGAAGCTGATATTGCAAAGGCTTCGTGAAAATAAGCTATATGCCAAACTGAAGAAATACGAGTTCTGGCTTGAGGAAGTAGCATTCTTTGGGCACGTGGTGTCAAAACATGGAGTATTTGTCGACCCGGCGAAGATTGAAGCCATACAAAGTTGGGAGCAACCGAAGTCGGTAACCGAAGTACGTAACTTTCTGGGATTAGCTGGTTATTTTCGGAGATTTGTGAAAGGATTTTCTCGAATCGCTACTCCGTTAACTCAGCTGACTCGGAAAGATACAAAATTCGTATGGAGTGAGGAATGCGATAAGAGTTTCCAAGAACTCAAGAGGAGACACATTTCGGCACCTGTTCTGACAATACCATGTGGTTCGGATGGATTTGTTATCTATAGTGATGCTTCAGGCAAAGGGTTTGTAATGAGGACTAATTTGAGTGTGGATATTGTCTAGAAGAAAATATTTGTATTTAAACTCACATTATGTGTTGTCGTATTTTGCACGACAATTGTATTATTAAAGTTATAGTTTGCTTTTTGTACCGTGTATTTGGTGACTCAGAATGGGTGTTGTATACCTATTTTGGGGGCGTCACGTGAACAGAACTGAAAGTGTTTGTGAATCAAGTACTTGGATGGTGATTCTCTCTTTTAATCCTTTTTTTTCACAACAAAAACATATGAAGGATACATTTCTAACCAACATATTGTGACAATGGAGTGGTTGGAAACTGAAACTAAATACTAGTATAATGTATTTATGTGTTTGTTCAAGTTTTTGTTTCTGCCATATATTGTCAGTGTGAGACTAACGTAGAATTTATTTTTACACACAAACGACTAGTGATTTTTTCGAATTATTGTGGTTGAATTTCTTCAAGATTTTCTCAAATTTTGAAATAATATGGGATCAGATTATTGAAAATTTTGAAGCAAAAATATCTGTTTGTTACTGGGAAAGGAGGTTATAATGCACACAAGGGTTATAATGTACACTAATCGAATGGAGGTTATAATGCACACAAGGGTTCAATACTATACTACGAACAATAAATGGCAAACAGACAAAATAAAATTATAAAAGGTACCTTCACATTGTGGTCGTTCCAAAATGAGGAATCTTCCTCCAGCTCAAAATCTGTAACTTTTGCCTGATTCTCGGAGTTCTCAACTGAAATCCCTCTAGAAATCCTAGAAGAGCTTCTTCCGTTTGAAGTTTCATTATTAGGTCCAATATTTCCAGTTCTCTTGCTAAGTGTAGTCAGCTGATAATGATCAGAACCCTCAAATTTTGTATCTGATGAACAAACAGCTCTGATAGCTTCAAGCCTATCCTTGGGAATATTATCAAACTCGTGAGTTTCCTTTAGGTACTGAGATGGATCTGATATTATGTTTAGTGGTGTTCTTGCCGGAGGGAAACTGATCGGCTTGGATAAATTTTCGAATCCGTTCTGGTTTCCTTCGGAATGAAAGGTTTTTGAAGAGGTTCGAGCTACGAACAGGGCCGGCCATGAGTTTTTCAGGGCCTAAAGCGACAAAAAAAAATTGGGCCCTTTGCGAATTGCTATTAAGATAGGTATAAAAAAAACTAAGAACTTTCTCTGAACAAAAGAGCATAAATACGAAAGAATATCAAATATAATAACCGACTATTTCAATATTTTTAAAGCATCATTCAGATATCACATTATCACTAATACAAAAAAGTAATCAGTTCAAAGACATAATATCATCAACAAAGGGGTGGATGATATCATCAACAACTCCTCTTGAATAACACTCACTTATAATGGGCAAATTATAAATAAAGAAGCATAAAATTTTATAGTTCAGGTAATAGAATGTAACCTTACTGAATTTCAAATAGTTTCACAAAGATCAATCAGGGGGTGACATATCCAAGCTATGACAAGAGTTAACTTGTTTGGTTATTTTTCAAATAGTACCTATGGTAGATAGTGTAAAACTCAAAATCTTCCTAGCAAGAGTTTACCTTTTTTTTGTATTATATTAGCTATATTATGACCTCAGTCTTTACCTGTCAAATTTTAATACCAATAAGTAAAGTACGCATGACCCATAGTCTATTAATAGAGATAATCGTAAAGTCTGCACTAGCTAGATTAAGAAAAAAAATGGGATTATACATATTTGCAAAGAAACACAAGAATGAGTAAAAACATAATTATGATGGACAAATGCATAGACTAACAAGGATTGAAATTAATTGAGACATATTGAAGTAATTGTTTTTTAATTTATGTGAACTAGTTGGTATTTTTTTTAAATGTACATATTAGAATTTTTAGTAGTGTTGGATCTATTTTTACTTATGTAATAATTTTATTTGTCAAAATTTTAAATATTTTAGAGAATGATTCTACATAATCAATTATACTCATCCATTAGAATAAAACTAGTCATGCACTGATTGTATGGTCAAACACATATATGTTAGTGTATGTATGCTGAAAAGGTTAGTGTATATATGCTGTACAGTAATATAAGGAAAAGGGGCCCTAAAAAATTTTGGGCCTAAAGCCCGGGCACCTTGGGCTTTAGCCCAGGGCCGGTGCTGGCTACGAATTGAATGGAAGAGTTGTATTTAGACATTTCAAAGCTTAAATTGAGTTTAAAAAAACTTACTTGTAGACATGAATATATGGGTGAGATAGATTTGAATGGAATTTAGGGTTTAGGGTTAGTTGATTGAATTATGATGAATCGATAATTGTTTACCAACTGGTTCGAGATTTGAGGTTCAGAAAATGGTGACTGACTGATTCATCAGCTTGAAAGCTACAACTCAAAGAATGGAGAAGGGGGAATTTGGAAGAAGAATAAAAAAAGCCCGCCTGTTTTTCAAATTAAAAACAAAGATAACATTGGAAATGCCCTTTTAGTCTCGTGATTTTTTAATATTGCCCCATGTTTTCATTTATTTTAAAAAATTAATACTCCATTCCTTGTTACTAGGGGTGAGCATAGTGCGGTTTGGTGCTGTTTGAAGTCCAAACCGCACCCGAAACCGCTTAGGTGCGGTTTGAAAAATTCAAAACCGCACCCGAAATCGCTTGTGATTGGTGCGGTTCGGTTTTAAAGTGTGCGGTTCGGTTTTAATTGGTGCGATTTTGGTTCCAAAACCAATTGAAACAACAAAAAAGTTTAAGCATTCAATAAAATTTAACATAAAACTTACATCGAGCAATTAACTTAGTGACAAAGTAGACAATGAGAATTATATCAAGCATACTTTAAAACTAAAATATGCGCTATATAAAACAACGGAGACTATTCGATAATAAGCAAGAATGTTTATCTAGTTCCCCAAAAATTAAAAGTATATACTGAAGATAGAATAAAATATATTGCAGGGAGGACTAAAAATAATCTATTAGACTATTACAATTATAGCATTGACATTAACCAATGCATCAAGTGCTCGAGCAACTTTAGAATTTACTAGAGATAATACATACATACACACACATGGTGCGGTTTCGGTTTTATGCGGTTTGGTTTTGGCTAGTAACCAAACCGGAACCGTAAATTTAGTTATTCAACCCACCTAAAATCGCCACATACGCCGGAACCGTTGGTGTGGTTTTAATTGGTGCGGTTCGTGCGGTTTTTGGTGCGGTTTCGGTTCCAATTTGGTTACTTGCTCAGCCCTACTTGTTACTATTTCAAATAGTCATAAGTTAAATGTCTACTTAACTTAAATGATCTATTTTTTTACAATAATTTGTACATATAATATCCTTATTCTTAATTATTATATTTCTATTCTCTATGTATATTTATAGAGCATCACTAGTAATGTGCAGAAAACAATGCAATTAAATAAATATTTAAATATGAACAATTTTGTCATTTTATCTTCTTCCTTAATATACGTAAAAAGTCAACCAGAATTTTTATTCTGGGACGAAGAAAGTAATAATCTTATATTTACTTTTTTTAATATATAAAATCAATGAAATAAATGTTAAAATAAAATTCAATATTACACATATATATTTTTTAGCCACATGTTATTGTTATGCCGTCAATTTTTGACGTGATACTATCAATTAAACGAAATCAAAAAAGAATTAAAAATTTAATCTCTAAATTAAAAAAATTAGGAAGACAATCCCCAAAATATAAAAAGAATAAGAACTTAATTTTGTAATTGGAAAAAAGTGTGGGAACCGATCGAGTTCAAACATTCTTAAAAAGAAAAGCATTAAATCAAAACGGCCGGGTAAACCATTTTTCTAAGAATAATCATGAGCACTTCAAATTAATTATGGCAAGTGCTTATGCACCATGCATGGCTATATATATATATATATATATATATATATATATATAGTAAGTGGATTTATCTCAAAATTTTTACGACTCAGATGATTTATTAGAATAAATAAAAAATTCAAAATTAATTATATTTTGTTAGATAATTATATTTTGTTAGATAGATTTTATTTTATAAAGTGATATAAAATTCTTAACACGTCATTATTTTTTATATACCCATAAGGTAATGAGAGAGTGAAAATAGCAACCATAAAGATAAGCATCACTAAAAAATAAACCCTTTTTTTTTAATAAAACATAAATATTGACAAATGAAATTTGTTTTGGAATGGAAACATATGCTACTCCGTACATAAGGATGAGATGAATTAACTGGTCCCATGCATATATATATAGCCAATTACAGATTGAAGTAGTGGATCACAAAAACAAGTGTAAAACTGCTCCCAAAACCAAAACCAAAACATATGTTTGGAAGAACTCAAATGGTCTATGGCCCTTCCCGGTACTGTCCGCAACACTACCTGCAGCTGAAATATATAGTAGTACAAAAATTAACAATAGATAAAAGACGCTTTTTGTGCTATATATATATATATAACAATTTTTATTGTAATACAAAGTTCTTACCACACTCTCTAGTGGAATTGGAGGTGGCGGAGCAAAGACAATTCATCCCTTCAGTCTCAACGTCAAACCCACAAGTCCCGCCGGACTTCTCACACCGTTCACACCCCGTCTCCGGCACGCTATACGACAACTTCATCCCATACACCCAATCCACCGGCCCAACCCCCTTCAAATTATCCACATTATACACCGTCGTATAATGCGTACAATCCAGTATATTCATGCTCATATACTTCACCGTATCGTACCCCGTAAAGCAACACGCCGGCGGCGTGTTATTCGACACCAAGTGGAACAGCCTAAACGAAGTGCACGCGCCGTATAGCTCGTCGCACGTGTGGCCTGAAAAGTTGAAGCAGAGGGATTTGTAGTGGTTGAGGATGGGAGAGTCGATGGAGCAGTTCATGAGGGCGAAAACGGTGTCTGGGGTGGGCGGGATGATGACGGATTGGATGTCGGACATGAGGAAGTCGTGGTGGGGCTGGAGGATGGAGCAGGTGGACATGGCGGGGTCGTAGATGGTTAGGGTTTTTTTAGTGTAATCGATGGATTGGACTTTGTAGTTGCCAGAGGGGGTGAGGAAGAAGAGGTCGGTGGCGGAGCAGTTGAGCATTTTCCGGTAGGGAGGGGCGCCGCAGCCGTCATCAATGCCGAAGGGGTAGTTGATGGGGATGTTGTTGTTGCAGGTGGTGCGGCAGAGGCAGAAGGTGAGGGATGGAAATGAGAGTAGGAGGAGGAGGGTTGTTAGGGAGTATAGGGAGGTGGAGAGTGGTGTGAACGGTGGCATTGTTTTGGTATATATGGAGAGTTTGACTAAATAAATGAAACAAATGGTTATTATGTTATGGGGAGAAAGATGGAGAACTTTTTCTTTCTTTTTATTTTTATTTTTATGATGAATCGACCTTTTGTTTTAACTAAAACTAATGGGAAATTGTACATGTTTTATTATTTTGTGAATATATGATTTTAGAATATAACAACTTGCAATCTCGTGTTACAATTAGTGATGTAAAATTAGTTACACGGTTGAGTTAATTAATTTTATACGGATTCGGTTAACATGAAGTGGATTTCATGGTAAGTCATTTCATGTCTAATATAATATAGTAGTGATACACAGGTGAATTTAATTTTTTTGTCTGCGTGTCAGCACTGTATTGATCATAAAATTAGATAAATTCATCTCACGCTAACTACACTCATTTTATACTATTAATTATGATTTAAAAGACTAATTATCAAACTCAAAAATAAAATAGCACACGAGTACAAACATATAAAACAACTTAGATTTTAAAAAGAAATTATTGGCAAACGGCAGCAAGTCTAAACGTACGGTGATTTTAACTCATAAAATGTCTCATATTGAGGAGGAAGACGATTGTCCATAATTTAGTCCAAGTTTTACGGTGCTTTTGGACTGTTTGACAGCCTGGTGTGGGACCTACAGGTGAAATTAAGCAATTATTCAAAGCTTCTTTTGAATTTTCAATCCATCAAACCCTTTATGAACACCCAACACTAATAACACTAACATAATTGACGCTGGATTTTAATTTAAAGAAACTGGTAGTATCTCCATGCACAATTATTAAATTATTAAGACTTGTAGATGAGGTTTTAGTCTAATTATTAAGATTGACATGCAATCTCTTTATGTAAGACCCCAAATTATTAATAAATAAAATTTAAATTCCCTCTATTTATTATTTTGAAATAGTAAGTGTTAAATTGATTAATGAGGTTAGTTATGGGTAAAATGCGTAAATATTTTATATAAGCAAGTGGTTATAAAATATTCATTGTTGTCGGGGAATATTCGTTTGGTCGTGGAATATTCTTCCTGTCGGGGAATATTCGTACGACGGCGCAGTCTTTTGTGGGCCCCATAACGGAAAGCGATTGGATGAAGAAAACGACAAGTATATGTTTTTTATTAATAACGGCGTAGTTGTTACCGTTAATACTGTTGGAATACCCGGTGGTTAAAACACAGTAATACGCGTTGTTACACAGTAGCACACTGTATTGCACCAATTATTGATTCTTACGTAAGAAGGCACTTGTAAGACCCCAAATTATTAATAAATGAAATTTAAATTCCCTCTATTTATTATTTTGAAATAGTAAGTGTTAAATTGATTAATGAGGTTAGTTATGGGTAAAATGCGTAAATATTTTAAATAAGCAAGTGGTTATAAAATATTCATTGTTGTCGGGGAATATTCGTTTGGTCGTGGAATATTCTTCCTGTCGGGGAATATTCGTACGACGGCGCAGTCTTTTGTGGGCCCCATAACGGAAAGCGATTGGATGAAGAAAACGACAAGTATATGTTTTTTATTAATAACGGCGTAGTTGTTACCGTTAATACTGTTGGAATACCCGGTGGTTAAAACACAGTAATACGCGTTGTTACACAGTAGCACACTGTATTGCACCAATTATTGATTCTTACGTAAGAAGGCACTACTCAATAATGGTTACAGTAATTACTGTTCAGTATTTTATTTTATTGATTCAATAATTGCTGCGTTGATATTTTATATTACTGTTGTTTCAATAATTGTCACTACACAGTATTTCCCATTATCAGATCAATAATTCATATTATTTGAATAATATTATTAGATAACATTATTGGCAATGTCTAGAAAGTTCTGTCTAAGGAGAGGTTTGGTCATCTAATTGCGCGCCAGTAAGGAGAAATCCTTATTGGAAAGCCCCCTCTTTCCTGGGAACGGCCTGGTTGTCATAAATGTGATTCTGTAATATTATTTGTAAATAATTAATTATTGATTCATATGATAAGGAAATATTTATTTTTGTGGATATAAATGAGGGATATATTTTTGTGGTTAAAAATGAAGGAGTTAATGTTGAGGTTTTTATCAGTATTTTTGTCGGAATGGAGGTATTAAAAATCAGGGTTTTTGAGATATTTTGCGGGAGTTATAATTTTTAATCCGACCGTTGGATCGTGGTAATTTTTGGATATGTTATACATATATAAGTTGAGTATATGTCCACAAATTTTGAACCGTTAAAAATGAACGTATGATTTATTATGAATTTTACGAGATGACTGGTTCAGAAATTGTTGAATTTTCGGAGTTAATCATTTTGGTAGAAAATTCTAGAATTGGTGGGCCCCACTCTTGGTTGGTGAAGAAATGTGCTGAGATTTTTATTCAAATGTGGTGGGTGGGAATAGTAGCAGGTAAAGCCATCAGGTTGCAGGTTAAGTCTGCTTCGGCGTGCTAACATTTTCCTATAAATAGAGGGCTAAGTTAGAATTGAAAATCACACCAGAAACAAGTTTTCTCTCTTTCTCTCTCTAGATTATTGAGTGTATTTTGTGAGTATTTAGATACTTTGAGAGTTTCTATTCATCAGAGCAAGTGTCTTTCAGCCTTATACCGGTATTCCGACCAGAAGTACTGTCTGTACGAGGTAAGGGATGTTATTTTATTCAAAAATGATATTATTTTTTCAATATCATTATGCCGAAATATTGGTTGGAAATTTTTATCAAATTTGGAACTTTTCACGTCGGGGTTACTATTCATGAGTTACTATTCACGAGTTACTATTCACGAGTTACTATTCACCGAAAAATAAAATTTCTTCTTTTCGTCCAAAATATCTATTCTGGGTACTAGCTTTGATTGTATCCATGTTTTGATCATTCTTGAATTCTACTTCACTATGAATAATTATAAGGTATTTTTGGACATGAATAAATCGAAATACGAATCCTTAATATTGTTATTTTGTTTCACTGGATTCGTTTTCTTTAATATATTTTTCATCATCCTCAGTCCTAAATGATGATATTACTGAATATCTTTGGCCGTAGTGCAAAGATGAATGATTAACTGATGAATATCTTTGGCCCGTAGTGCAAAGATGAACAGGTGTTGAGATGAACATGACCGACTGGTGATACAAATGAATATCTTTGGCCTGTAGTGCAAAGATGAATATTTGATTAAAGATGGTTATTGATTGTTGTTACAGGGATAAAATATTGATGATGGACTTTTAAATCTTAGAAGATAGTAGAACTCATTCTCTACTTGACTCTTCTAATGGTTTGCTGTTTCCGCTGCAGTTATTGATTTAAAACTTGTTGTCTATTGTATTCTATTAGATTTTTCCCTGTTGAAGACTAACGATAATTTGTTCTGTATTATCTTAGTCATAATGTTCTTTACTGGGCTAGTTGAGCTCACCCTTTTCCTTTTTGTTCCATTTTTCTCAGGAGGCGAGAATGTAGCGAGTACTAGTCGGGGTATGGAATGATGGTTCTAGAAGTTACTTTAGTAGTCCTCACTATTTTTGTGAAATAATGTATCAATAATTGTAATGAGGGCTTATTTGAGTGTGGATATTGTCTAAATGACAATATTTGTATTTAAACTCACAGTTCTTGTGTTGTAATAATAAAGATGTAGTTGTTTCTGTACCATGTATTTTGGCGACTCAGAATGGGTGTTGTATACCTATTTTGGGGGCGTCACAGTTGGTATCAGAGCTTAGGGATATGATCTCTGGCGGAGATCGGGGAATAGAACTAGGAGGGGAGAGACGAATCCTTCGCTAGTGTGTCCTACCTAAGCTTATTTATTGGTCAGTCATAATATAGGGGTATTATGTGATTTGTTAATTTATTTAATTAACCCTTGTTTTATGGCAGTATTTGAGAATGTCGACTGAGAATGTTAATAGTGGAGTAAATGAGACCGTGGAGACACCGGTGCTTACCAACGAGGAGAACGTGCAACAGGCTGGCAATGTTCCTCCTGTGAACAACACCAATGAGCAGATGATGAACGATGGAATGTTTAGAAGTTTTTTGCAATTCATGCAAAACCAGACAAGGGAGACTCGTGTTCAAAATACAGGAGGAAATGATAGCAATTCACGGTTTGTCACAGCCAAACAGTTCAAAGAATTGGGACCACCAGAATTTAAGGGAAAGCCGGATCCGATCATGGCGGAAACGTGGGTCAAGCAAATTACCAAGATATTCGATGTCTTGGGATGCACGGAGGAACAGAAGGTTCCATTCGCCACCTTTATGTTCCGTGGCGAGGCAGATTACTGGTGGGAGTCTGTGAAGCGTACCCATCCAACCGCACTCAGCATGTCTTGGGAGACATTTCAAAAACTGTTCAATGACAAGTACTTTCCTGAAAGTATTCGTCATATGAAGGAGGTAGAGTTTATTAGACTAGAGCAGAATAATATGACGGTATCTCAGTACGAGGCAAAGTTTGCAGAGTTGTCCAGGTTTGCACCTCATTTGGTGGAGAATGAGGAACGTATGACGAGGATGTTTCTGAGAGGTTTGAAACCCGGCATACGTCAATATCTCATTTCTCATAAATTTTCTCTCTATTCAGATGTTGTCAACAGGGCTCAATTATTAGAGCGAGATAACGAGTACGGTCAACTGAGGGATCACAACCAGGATCATATCGGTGACAGCAGTCATCAGAACAATGATAACCAGCGGAGAAAGAAAAATACAGACAAGAACGGCAACCACTCTGGTGGTAATCGTGGCTATGAAAATAGAAGAAGCGAGTCGGGAGGAGATTTTAAAAAGAGGAGATTCAACAATGACAATACGAAGACGTCAGCACCAACAGCAATTGGTTCCAAGGGAGGAGAACGACCACCGGTTATATGCTATAAGTGCGGAAAAGAAGGACATATCAGCCCAAACTGCCCACAACAGTTTAAGGTATGTTATAATTGTGGAAAGGAAGGACATATCGCTCGAGATTGCACTGTAGCAAAACCAAGTCCAGCGGGGATGGTGACTCAAAAAGCTGTCCCAGAAAAGATAAAGTCAACGGTTCCTGGAAGAGCGTTTGTCGTGACTGGTCAACATGCGAGGAACCCAAACGAGGTGATCACGGGTAAGCTAATCATAAATTCATGCGAAGTTTATACCTTATTAGATACCGGTTCTACCCATTCTTTTATCTCTCCTGCTTGTGCTCAACGTTTAAACTTGACTCCGGAGAAGTTAGACTTTGATTTATCTGTGGAGACTCCGTTAGGAGAAACTTTCATCACATCCACTGTTTATAAATCTTGTGTGATCCAAGTTGGTACCATCACCTTACCTGTTGACCTTATCTCTTTAAAGATACTTGCTTTTGATGTGATTTTAGGGATTGATTGGCTAACTACTCATCATGCCAAAATTGATTGTTTTCGTAAGGTTGTTAGTTTTCATATTCCTAACCAACCTGTTGTACGAATTCAAACAACTAAGCCATTAAAATCAATCACTGTTATATCAAGCCATAAAGCCATTCGTTTATTAAAAAACGGATGTCAAGCTTTCTTAGCCCATGTTATGGATTTGAATAAAGACACGTCAAATTTGAATAATATTCCTGTTGTTATTGACTTTCCTGACGTATTTCCTGAAGAACTTCCCGGTCTACCCCCGGAACGAGAAATTGAATTCTTTATTGATCTTGAACCTGGTACAAAGCCCATTTCTAAAACCCCATATCGAATGGCTCCTATTGAACTTCAGGAGTTAAAGGTCCAACTACAAGAGTTGTTGGACATCGGTTTCATTCGTCCTAGTACATCTCCTTGGGGTGCTCCTGTTTTATTTGTAAAGAAGAAAGACGGGAGTATGCGACTTTGTATTGATTACCGGGAATTAAACCATGTCACTATTAAGAATAGGTATCCGCTACCTCGTATTGATGACCTGTTTGACCAGTTACAAGGAGCACAGTTCTTTTCAAAGATCGATCTTCGTTCTGGATATCATCAGCTGAAGGTTAAAACTGAGGATATTCCAAAGACTGCCTTCAGAACTCGGTACGGGCATTATGAGTTCCTAGTTATGTCTTTTGGATTGACTAATGCTCCTGCGGCTTTCATGGATATGATGAACCGAGTATTTAAGGATTATTTGGATCAGTTCGTTGTTGTCTTTATTGATGACATCCTCATATATTCCAAAAGCCGTGAAGATCATGAGCATCATTTGAAGCTGGTACTCCAAAGGCTGCGTGAAAATAAGTTATATGCCAAGTTGAAGAAATGCGAGTTCTGGCTTGAGGAAGTAGCTTTCCTAGGGCACGTGGTGTCAAAACATGGAGTATCTGTTGACCCGGCGAAGATTGAAGCAATACAAAGTTGGGAGCAACCAAAGACGGTGACCGAAGTACGTAGCTTTCTAGGCTTAGCTGGTTATTATCGAAGATTCGTGGAAGGGTTTTCTCGAATCGCTACCCCGTTAACTCAGCTGACTCGGAAAGATATCAAATTCGTATGGAGCGAGGAATGCGAGAAGAGTTTTCAAGAGCTTAAGAGGAGACTCATTTCGGCACCTGTTCTGACAATACCATCTGGTTCGGATGGATTTGTTATCTACAGTGATGCTTCAGGCAAAGGGTTAGGATGTGTTCTCATGCAACATGGGAAAGTCATAGCCTATGCCTCGCGACAACTCAAAGAATATGAGAGGAATTATCCTACTCATGATTTGGAGTTGGCAGCAGTAGTTTTCGCGTTGAAGATCTGGAGACACTACCTGTATGGGGAGAAAGTGGAGATCTATACAGATCATAAAAGCCTTAAATATTTCTTCACCCAAAAGGAACTCAACATGCGGCAGCGACGTTGGCTCGAGCTGTTGAAAGATTACGATCATACCATCCAATATCATCCTGGAAAAGCAAACGTAGTAGCTGACGCATTGAGTAGAAGATCATATGCGGGTACGAGTGCAATGTTGTTAACACAAAGGCCCATTTTGTATGACTTGCAAAGGATGGAGATAGAGATGAAGGCTCCAAGTACCCACATGATGATATCAAATATACGAGTAGAACCGACTTTAATCGATAAAGTTAAAGCTGCTCAAGCTACGGACATAGAGCTGATGCGTATGAAGAAGAAAGTGCAAGAAGGTTCTATTCCAGAAGCAAGAATCGATGAAGAAGGAATACTTCGAGTTCACTCTAGACTCTGTGTTCCTAACAATTCTGATTTGAAGTACAAGATCATGATGGAAGCACACAATACACCATTTGCAATCCATCCTGGAAGTACCAAAATGTATCGTGATCTACGACATACATTTTGGTGGAATAATATGAAGAGAGAGATTGCAAAGTTTATCTCGAGGTGTTTAACTTGTCAACGTGTAAAGGCGGAACATCAAGTACCAAAGGGTCCATTGCAACCACTTGAG
Source organism: Panax notoginseng (assembly GCA_016801055.1). NCBI lineage: Eukaryota > Viridiplantae > Streptophyta > Magnoliopsida > Apiales > Araliaceae > Panax > Panax notoginseng. Next base: position 21,305,787 of record CM029021.1, read on the forward strand.
ATTCCGAAATGGAAGTGGGAACACATTACCATGGATTTCGTTACGGGTCTTCCCACGGTTTCTCAAGGCATAAATGCTATTTGGGTTATTGTTGATAGATTAACCAAGTCTGCTCATTTCTTGCCGATACGGGAGACTTATTCCCTTGAACGTCTTGCTCGTATATACGTAGATGAGATTGTGAGACTGCATGGCATGCCAGTATCCATAGTTTCGGATCGTGACCCAAGATTCACTTCAAGATTTTGGGTTAGCTTGCAAAAAGCTATGGGCACAGATTTACGATTTAGTTCGGCATACCATCCTCAAACGGACGGACAATCAGAGAGGACTATTCAAACTCTTGAAGATCTATTAAGACTTTGTGTCCTAGATTTCAAAGGGAGTTGGGATAAGTACCTACCATTGGTGGAATTCTCTTACAATAACAGTTATCAGGCAAGTATAGGTGTGGCCCCATTTGAAGCATTATATGGACGAAAGTGTCGCTCTCCAGTATGCTGGGACGAGGTGGGTGAAGCAACATTGTTGGGACCAGAGTTGGTACGCATGACTACAGAGAAGATCCAAACGATTCGACAACGTATACAAACGGCACAGGATCGACAAAAGAGTTATGCGGATCTTCATCGGAAGGACGTGGAATTTGACATTGGGGATCATGTATTGTTGCGTGTGGCTCCATGGAAAGGAGTTACAAGATTTGGGAAGAGAGGAAAGCTCAATCCACGATTTATTGGTCCATTTCAGATTCTTGACCGAGTAGGAAATGTGGCCTATAGACTTGCGTTACCTCCAAGTATGTCTCGTGTTCATAATGTTTTTCATATATCTGTGTTACGTAAATATGTGAAAGACCCAGACCACGTTATTGAGTTAGAACCGGACGAGATAGCTGAAGACTTAACGTACGAAGAGGTACCTGTCAAGATCTTGGATAGAAAGGAGCATGTCCTACGCACGAAGGTCATACCACAAGTTAAAGTTTTGTGGAGAAACCATGCTATTGAGGAAATGACCTGGGAGTTGGAAACGGAAATGAAAGCGAGGTATCCTCATCTTTTCGAAACACCAGGTACGTACGTCAATTTCGAGGACGAAATTTCATAAGGAGGGGAGGTTGTAAGACCCCAAATTATTAATAAATGAAATTTAAATTCCCTCTATTTATTATTTTGAAATAGTAAGTGTTAAATTGATTAATGAGGTTAGTTATGGGTAAAATGCGTAAATATTTTAAATAAGCAAGTGGTTATAAAATATTCATTGTTGTCGGGGAATATTCGTTTGGTCGTGGAATATTCTTCCTGTCGGGGAATATTCGTACGACGGCGCAGTCTTTTGTGGGCCCCATAACGGAAAGCGATTGGATGAAGAAAACGACAAGTATATGTTTTTTATTAATAACGGCGTAGTTGTTACCGTTAATACTGTTGGAATACCCGGTGGTTAAAACACAGTAATACGCGTTGTTACACAGTAGCACACTGTATTGCACCAATTATTGATTCTTACGTAAGAAGGCACTACTCAATAATGGTTACAGTAATTACTGTTCAGTATTTTATTTTATTGATTCAATAATTGCTGCGTTGATATTTTATATTACTGTTGTTTCAATAATTGTCACTACACAGTATTTCCCATTATCAGATCAATAATTCATATTATTTGAATAATATTATTAGATAACATTATTGGCAATGTCTAGAAAGTTCTGTCTAAGGAGAGGTTTGGTCATCTAATTGCGCGCCAGTAAGGAGAAATCCTTATTGGAAAGCCCCCTCTTTCCTGGGAACGGCCTGGTTGTCATAAATGTGATTCTGTAATATTATTTGTAAATAATTAATTATTGATTCATATGATAAGGAAATATTTATTTTTGTGGATATAAATGAGGGATATATTTTTGTGGTTAAAAATGAAGGAGTTAATGTTGAGGTTTTTATCAGTATTTTTGTCGGAATGGAGGTATTAAAAATCAGGGTTTTTGAGATATTTTGCGGGAGTTATAATTTTTAATCCGACCGTTGGATCGTGGTAATTTTTGGATATGTTATACATATATAAGTTGAGTATATGTCCACAAATTTTGAACCGTTAAAAATGAGTATGATTTATTATGAATTTTACGAGATGACTGGTTCAGAAATTGTTGAATTTTCGGAGTTAATCATTTTGGTAGAAAATTCTAGAATTGGTGGGCCCCACTCTTGGTTGGTGAAGAAATGTGCTGAGATTTTTATTCAAATGTGGTGGGTGGGAATAGTAGCAGGTAAAGCCATCAGGTTGCAGGTTAAGTCTGCTTCGGCGTGCTAACATTTTCCTATAAATAGATGGCTAAGTTAGAATTGAAAATCACACCAGAAACAAGTTTTCTCTCTTTCTCTCTCTAGATTATTGAGTGTATTTTGTGAGTATTTAGATACTTTGAGAGTTTCTATTCATCAGAGCAAGTGTCTTTCAGCCTTATACCGGTATTCCGACCAGAAGTACTGTCTGTACGAGGTAAGGGATGTTATTTTATTCAAAAATGATATTATTTTTTCAATATCATTATGCCGAAATATTGGTTGGAAATTTTTATCAAATTTGGAACTTTTCACGTCGGGGTTACTATTCATGAGTTACTATTCACGAGTTACTATTCACGAGTTACTATTCACCGAAAAATAAAATTTCTTCTTTTCGTCCAAAATATCTATTCTGGGTACTAGCTTTGATTGTATCCATGTTTTGATCATTCTTGAATTCTACTTCACTATGAATAATTATAAGGTATTTTTGGACATGAATAAATCGAAATACGAATCCTTAATATTGTTATTTTGTTTCACTGGATTCGTTTTCTTTAATATATTTTTCATCATCCTCAGTCCTAAATGATGATATTACTGAATATCTTTGGCCGTAGTGCAAAGATGAATGATTAACTGATGAATATCTTTGGCCCGTAGTGCAAAGATGAACAGGTGTTGAGATGAACATGACCGACTGGTGATACAAATGAATATCTTTGGCCTGTAGTGCAAAGATGAATATTTGATTAAAGATGGTTATTGATTGTTGTTACAGGGATAAAATATTGATGATGGACTTTTAAATCTTAGAAGATAGTAGAACTCATTCTCTACTTGACTCTTCTAATGGTTTGCTGTTTCCGCTGCAGTTATTGATTTAAAACTTGTTGTCTATTGTATTCTATTAGATTTTTCCCTGTTGAAGACTAACGATAATTTGTTCTGTATTATCTTAGTCATAATGTTCTTTACTGGGCTAGTTGAGCTCACCCTTTTCCTTTTTGTTCCATTTTTCTCAGGAGGCGAGAATGTAGCGAGTACTAGTCGGGGTATGGAATGATGGTTCTAGAAGTTACTTTAGTAGTCCTCACTATTTTTGTGAAATAATGTATCAATAATTGTAATGAGGGCTTATTTGAGTGTGAATATTGTCTAAATGACAATATTTGTATTTAAACTCACAGTTCTTGTGTTGTAATAATAAAGATGTAGTTGTTTCTGTACCATGTATTTTGGCGACTCAGAATGGGTGTTGTATACCTATTTTGGGGGCGTCACAGCACTACTCAATAATGGTTACAGTAATTACTGTTCAGTATTTTATTTTATTGATTCAATAATTGCTGCGTTGATATTTTATATTACTGTTGTTTCAATAATTGTCACTACACAGTATTTCCCATTATCAGATCAATAATTCATATTATTTGAATAATATTATTAGATAACATTATTGGCAATGTCTAGAAAGTTCTGTCTAAGGAGATGTTTGGTCATCTAATTGCGCGCCAGTAAGGAGAAATCCTTATTGGAAAGCCCCCTCTTTCCTGGGAACGGCCTGGTTGTCATAAATGTGATTCTGTAATATTATTTGTAAATAATTAATTATTGATTCATATGATAAGGAAATATTTATTTTTGTGGATATAAATGAGGGATATATTTTTGTGGTTAAAAATGAAGGAGTTAATGTTGAGGTTTTTATCAGTATTTTTGTCGGAATGGAGGTATTAAAAATCAGGGTTTTTGAGATATTTTGCGGGAGTTATAATTTTTAATCCGACCGTTGGATCGTGGTAATTTTTGGATATGTTATACATATATAAGTTGAGTATATGTCCACAAATTTTGAACCGTTAAAAATGAACGTATGATTTATTATGAATTTTACGAGATGACTGGTTCAGAAATTGTTGAATTTTCGGAGTTAATCATTTTGGTAGAAAATTCTAGAATTGGTGGCCCCACTCTTGGTTGGTGAAGAAATGTGCTGAGATTTTTATTCAAATGTGGTGGGTGGGAATAGTAGCAGGTAAAGCCATCAGGTTGCAGGTTAAGTCTGCTTCGGCGTGCTAACATTTTCCTATAAATAGAGGGCTAAGTTAGAATTGAAAATCACACCAGAAACAAGTTTTCTCTCTTTCTCTCTCTAGATTATTGAGTGTATTTTGTGAGTATTTAGATACTTTGAGAGTTTCTATTCATCAGAGCAAGTGTCTTTCAGCCTTATACCGGTATTCCGATCAGAAGTACTGTCTGTACGAGGTAAGGGATGTTATTTTATTCAAAAATGATATTATTTCTTCAATATCATTATGCCGAAATATTGGTTGGAAATTTTTATCAAATTTGGAACTTTTCACGTCGGGGTTACTATTCATGAGTTACTATTCACGAGTTACTATTCACGAGTTACTATTCACCGAAAAATAAAATTTTCTTCTTTTCGTCCAAAATATCTATTCTGGGTACTAGCTTTGATTGTATCCATGTTTTGATCATTCTTGAATTCTACTTCACTATGAATAATTATAAGGTATTTTTGGACATGAATAAATCGAAATACGAATCCTTAATATTTGTTATTTTGTTTCACTGGATTCGTTTTCTTTAATATATTTTTCATCATCCTTAGTCCTAAATGATGATATTACTGAATATCTTTGGCCGTAGTGCAAAGATGAATGATTAACTGATGAATATCTTTGGCCCGTAGTGCAAAGATGAACAGGTGTTGAGATGAACATGACCGACTGGTGATACAAATGAATATCTTTGGCCTGTAGTGCAAAGATGAATATTTGATTAAAGATGGTTATTGATTGTTGTTACAGGGATAAAATATTGATGATGGACTTTTAAATCTTAGAAGATAGTAGAACTCATTCTCTACTTGACTCTTCTAATGGTTTGCTGTTTCCGCTGCAGTTATTGATTTAAAACTTGTTGTCTATTGTATTCTATTAGATTTTTCCCTGTTGAAGACTAACGATAATTTGTTCTGTATTATCTTAGTCATAATGTTCTTTACTGGCCTAGTTGAGCTCACCCTTTTCCTTTTTGTTCCATTTTTCTCAGGAGGCGAGAATGTAGCGAGTACTAGTCGGGGTATGGAATGATGGTTCTAGAAGTTACTTTAGTAGTCCTCACTATTTTTGTGAAATAATGTATCAATAATTGTAATGAGGGCTTATTTGAGTGTGGATATTGTCTAAATGACAATATTTGTATTTAAACTCACAGTTCTTGTGTTGTAATAATAAAGATGTAGTTGTTTCTGTACCATGTATTTTGGCGACTCAGAATGGGTGTTGTATACCTATTTTGGGGGCGTCACACTTTAACACTCTGTTTTTGAGTTTTAAACAAAAAAAAAAAGAATAGAAAACTTAAATTAGAATAGAAAAGAAAATAATAGAAAACTTGAAGTTTTGTTTTGTGTTGTTTCTGAATTTTTAATAGAAAAGAATAGAAAATTTAAAATTGAGGACATGAGTTGTAATTTAAAATTTATTATATTAAAAGTTGAGGATAATATGGGAATTATAAAAATATTACTTATTTCAATTTCTTTTCCGTTCAAATCAGGTCAATTTTGGACGAAAAACTTTGGCGGGAAAAGTGACCAAGTTTTCTATCCATTTCTTTTCTTTTCCGTTTATTAAAAAACTCAGAAACATAAGAATTGGAAAGAAAACTTAACTTTTTTGTCCATTTCTTTTCTTTTCTGTTCATTTTAAAACTCAGAAACAGAACGTAAATCTCAGGTTCTATTCTCATTTTATGGAATAAAATTTTACTCGTATAAATTTATAGTAGTAATATTATCTAGAAAACATGATCAGTAGATAGACTAGTCAGTTAATCAACCTCCTATTTAATTTAAGGTCGATGCCATTGTGTGTATTCTTATTAATTTATTGAGTGTTTGTAGTTTATACTCGAGACCACATGTTTTGTCCCCAAATTTCATGTTCATCTTTTGTCTCCCACTTAAATTTTGACACATATCTTTTTATTTAATTTTAGAACAGAAAAATTAGGGACAAATAATCTGCTCTCTTTATACTCACGTAGTGCATTAGTACAGCTGTACAGGCGAGCACCGAAATTGTACGGAATAAAATAAAAAATTTATAAAATTTCAAACACTAAATAAAAAAATTATAAAATTAAAATGAACAAAATAAGAAAAAGTCTACGGTTGTAGTGACCCTCCTGTTTCTTTTTTTTTTTGGACTCTCAACAAATTAATAATATTTATTTTAACTAATTTTTTTACAAAATTCAATAATTTAAGATTTAGAATTTAATATTTTGAGTGTAGGATTTAATATTTTGTGAGTCAAAATTTTTTTTTAAAAAAAAACGATCGCTAGAACACCAGACAAACTCATAAAATAATAATATATTTAAAAAGCTGTAGGGACACAAAAATAGTAGCAGCGAAAGTGTCTTTAAATTATGTAATAATAAAATAAAAATTTTATAAACGTGACGCTAAATCACAAAAAACGAAAAACGACCATTTATAATATAGAAAATAGATAGATAAAAGTAGTCTTCCATCATGTAGAAAAAATAATATATCAATATCATCAACATAGAGTCCCAATCTTCATATAGTACCAGTCATTTAAAAACTAATATCCAAAATATAAGACCTTAATCACACCAAGCCATAAAATTACACCATGCACCAAATACATTAATCCACACACACACACACACACACACACACACACACACACACACACACACATATATATATATATATATATATATATATTTATATATACACTGATATATAGACCCAAAAACGAGCTCCATACAAATAATAAAGCAAACTAGACTTTGGTGAACCGCAAGTAATCTTTCCCGGAGGGTAGCTTAGCAGTTTCAAAGCCCCGAGGAAACATCTCGTTTCCTTGGCCTGATTTATTGTCCACACTTGGAGAGATCACCCCCTTATCGCCCGGTTTCCAGTTCACTGGAGTGGCAATCTTGTTCTTGTGCTTGGCCGCCGTCAGCAGCGAATCCAATGCCCTCACCACTTCATCCATGTTCCGGCCGGTGCTTGCCGGATAAAGAAAGCTCAGCTTTATCTTCTTGTCGGGTCCGACAATGTGAAGGGTACGAGACGGAGTGTTTCGACCGGAGGAGTACTCTTTCTCGTCGGGATCCACCATGTTTAGTTGTTTTATTATTTCTCTGTTGGGATCTGCAGCTATTGGGTAAGTCACCTTTGTGGCCTCCCTGCATGCAAGACAATATACAAATTCCAACTAATGATATTATTTTTTTACAAAAAATTGCAAAAATATAGAGACCATTAAATAAAAAATTCTGGAAAAATAATTTATATGCCATACGTACGTACATAATAAAATTGGTTACTCAAAATAACAAATATATAGTACATTACATTGAAGGCTTCAATTAATGTCCTTAATCCACTCCTTGTGAGACTGAACATCCTCACAAGAAAACCCCAACAGCTTCACTCCTCTCTGAGAAAACTTGTCGATCGGCATATTGAGCCATGGCATGCACAAAGCTCAGTAGTACACACTGGGGTGAAATCACCTACAATATAGGAGTATATCCAAATTAAAAGCCTCCAATTAATAAAATCACAGAATCATCGATATTCTTATAAAAAAAAAGCATGCAAGATCTACTTACTTTAATTAATTTGAGGATGATCACCTGGGTGAGAGAAGATAATGGTGAAGCTATCATCAACATAGTCATGGAGCTTTATTTTTCGATCCATGGGTGGTTTCAACTTCAAGGTTTGGAAGTAAATCTCCGATTGTAAGGCCTGGCATTTTTCTAAAAAAAGTTGCACCAATATTTTTTGTTTTTTCTTGATTTGGGTTTTGAAGTGGATGAAGGTTAGGGGATTTATAAACAAGTGGTCAGTGGGTGGTTTACTGCATGAAGGGAAACGTGGCTACTTATCGTGGCATGTCTCTTGACTTTCTAAGCTTCTTCCACGTGTGAAGGCTATTTTCTTTTTTGAGTCTTATTCTACTATTTATTTCAATTTTTGTTTTTGGTGATTATAAAATTAAAAAAATGAATAGAATATAAATATTTGGTAATTGTTATTTTTTTTATAAATCCCCTAAAAAATTTTTACTATATAATTATAGAATTTATTTTTTATACTCATATGAAGGATATTCTGAACATTAAAAAGACTTGTCAAGTTATTTGCTTCATTGATTAACCTACTCTCAAATCTATAAATTTCTCGGTATTCGAGCCTGCTTACAGTATCAGGGGATGTAGCTCACATGGTAGAGCGCTCGCTTTGCATGCGAGAGGTACGGGGTTCGATACCCCGCATCTCCAAATAAATTTCTTTGTTTTCAAGTACAAATTTACCATTATAGCTAGGTCCAACAATTGCCCGATACTGATCCATTTTTTTAACCCTATAGGATCGAGTATGAGAAATTAATATTTTGTATATATCTTATTATGTACTTATTTGAATTATTTCATTATAAATTCATAACATTTGTAATATAATATATTGTTAGTAATAGAAAATATTGTATGTTGTTTGATTTTGAATTAAAAATAATTATACAAATTAATATAAAAAAATTAGAGAAAATTAATTTGGGAAAAAATGAGAATAACCAAGTAAAGGGAACGGGGGCGGGACATGTATGGGGTATTGGTTTTGAGGTCGGGTCGGACTCGGGTGAGTGTTCTATATTGGCGGGACTGATATAGATAGAGGTCCTCGTACCATTTATACGGATCTCGTTGTCAATTCTAATTACAACACCTAATGATGTTATTTCTTCTTCTTCTTTTTTGCATTTGTTGATCTTTCATTCCATTTATAGAGCCGAAGTTGAAAGTTGCCCTTTATTAGTTCATTTTGATTGTAATTGAACTGGAATTTTGATTGTATTGGAGTTTATAACCAAAATGAAAGGAGTACTTGTTATAAATGAGATAAGTATGGCTATATTTACAAAAAAAACTCTTATAAAAATTTGTTTATAAAATGATTTGTTAAAGTTTAATTCGTAGAGAATTTAATAATTATAATGAACTACAATCATACACGTCATTTTGTATCTTTTTTTATAATCGTTCTTTATGATATGTCAAATTTTAATTCGTAAATGATCCGCCAAACATCTGTATATTTAATAATTATAATAAATTACAATTATACACATTATTTTGTATTTTTAAATAGGTAATAGATAAAATTTAAAGGATAATGAGTTGAGTCATATATACCCAAAATAAATCTAATTTTCTAGAGTAATAAAAGGAAAATTGATGGGTCGTATGTATCCAACTCGACTAATTGCAAATCTAACCTTTTTGTTTGTTATGTTTTTGACAGTGTTCCTTAAATTTATTTTGTATCACAAGTCTCTCTCATAGATACATTAATTATATAAAATTATTCGTTCATTCTTTTTCGCTGATAATAAAATAATTTATGTTAATTAAATTTTACAAATATATGTTAACGTATTATTCCGTTACATAAATTAAAGTTATTATAGTGCTAACAAGTGTTTCATCATGTTCCTAATGTGGCAATCGAACTATCCGCTCCATTCGCAACTCTAATTTAAACCCTAACAATTATTTATAACTTTAATTTTACAAAATATGATTTAGATGAGATGAATTTTAGCCCTAATTTTAAAACTCATAGTTTGATTAAGATGAATTCGAACTCTAAATATCCATAACAAATATATAATATGGATCATTACCCCAAATTAATGATTCACGGATTTACTAATCTAACTTATTTATTTATTATTATTTATTTAACTCAATTTATTTAAAATTCATTAAGATAAATAGGTAATTTTATTCGTTTAATTATGAGTTGGTGGACGGGTTAATGGATATTAGTAAACTTTTGCCAACTCTGGTCATACAATTGTTGTTGACGATTTAGGGGGTGTTTGATAAAAACTGAATGAATCTGAATCTGAATCTGAATAAAAAAACTTATGTTATAATTGTCATGTCTGAAACATATGTTTTATTATTTTACCCCTCTAAAAAAATTCAAAAGTGTTATAAATGTATTTAATATTACTTAATATAATAGTTAATATTATAATAAAAAACTTCATTCAACCCTCATTCAGTCCATTCAACCAAAAAAATGACACTAAACCATTCAGCCAAAAAAACCTAAATCGTCTGAATGGTTGACTGATTCAGCAATTCAGACGATTTTTTTCTCAAAATAAATACATTTAATGACTGATCGATTCAGTCATTTAGACATAAACAAACAAACGCTTAGTTATGGTTATTTTGAATTTTGATTATAGTTGAATTGGATGTTACTGGGGACCTGGGCTAATTGTTGCTCTGAGTTTGTCTCGTAATGTTAGAAAGGGAAGTATCCCAATCCAACTATTATGGGCTTTACCTTTGGGCCGCCATGATTCTACTTTTCTTGTAACTTTTTTCAGTTTCTTTTTCTCACCCCTAAAATAATACTCCCTCTATTTCATAACAGCATAGATACCTTGTAAGATTTGTAAATTCTAAGTATATATTTTTGTCTTTATTTACTAATAAATTAGAATACATTGTCTCATAATATATTATTATTTTAGAAAAAAAAAACTGGGTTGCATAAAGCACACTTTGACATTGAAAAAATAGACTCAAAACTTTTCATAAAAATATTATACTTATATACGAACTATGTAATTTTTTTATTCCACAAACTGTATTCAAAGTAGTTTCAATGATCGTCTTTAAAAATAAATTTTCACTTCATATTAACTCTCTCTTATCTTTTTTTTTTGGATATTCGAAATTTTGTTCTTATAGTTTCAACTAAGGCTGTAAAATGAGCAAGCATTTTGGGCTCGATTTGTACTCGCTTGACTACCAGTTCGATTCAAGTTCGACTCGAAATATAAATAAATCAAATATGAATAAATTTTAAAGTTCGATAAATTACTCGAACCTCCTCAAATTGTAATTTACTATTGATACTCGGAGCATATTTGTTCGAAAAGTTTAAATTGCTCGAGCTTAATTCGAGATTGTGCTTGACTCGATAGTTAAACGAGCCTCAATCAAACTTTATTTTATACTCTTATGAACCAAAACTTAGCAACTGAACTCGAACTTATTCTAAAAAAGTATAATCGGAGAGAAAAAAACTCTCTTTTTAAAAAGTATAAGATGTCCCAAAGCTCGAAGTCAGTGGGCTTCGTTGTTGGACTACCTACCATAAGGCATTAGTCCAGGCCGAAACGTTAAATTTTTTTATCCAGCCCAAGACTAATTAAACTCCTTCCCTAAGAACACAAAACTGAAAATAACCCCATTTTATAGGTACAAAACTGGACTTCAGCCCCATTTCTACATGACTACCTCTGTTTATATGAGTATTAGTCTATAATCTATAAAGTTTTAAATTAAAACCCTAATTTCAGTTCGAGCCTCCATAGCCAATCAAGAAGCGAAGATGCAGATCTTCGTGATATCACATATATTTATATATTTGAATTTCTATCTGGATTCTTATTTATTCAGAAGCTTTATTACATTTTTTTCGGAAACATAGTAGATGGCAAGAACTTCGTCGTCTTTCACTAACTTAATCCTCCGCCAAAACCATAAAAATCCAACCTTTCATATTCGAAACATTGGTTTTGGATGCGGGGAAGAGTTTATACAAACGCAAGATCAAATTAGTTCAAGCAATCATAAGAATCAAAACTTGACTGACATTGCTAAAGACGTTTCGAAGTTCATTCGGTCCCGAGCCAGATGGGAACAAACACTTGTATCTGAGTTTTCCGGCATTAATTTGTCGGACCCCAACTTACTGCGCGAGGTTCTGAAGCATCAAAACAATGCATTTTTGACGCTGCGATTCTTTTACTGGGTTAGTTCTCGATTTGGCTTTCCTACTGATCAGTCTTTGTATAATGTGATTTTTAAGGGTCTTGCAGAGAGCAAGGCTGCCAATGCTGCTAAAAAATTTCTTGAGTTTACCAAATTTAACCCAGAGCCGTCTTGTTTAGAGTTGTATATCTGTTGTTTATGTAAAAATGGGCTAATTGAGGAAGCACTAGATGTGTTTGATAAATTGAAAGGGATTGGTTATTGCCCTTCACTGGGGACTTGGAATTCGGTTTTATTGGCCTCCGTCCAAGTTGGTAGGACTCAAGTTGTTTGGAAATTGTATGGGGAAATGATGGATTGTGGTGTTGTGGCCGATGTGGAGACAGTTACGTGCTTAATTAAAGCATTTTGTACTGACAACAATGTTTCAAAAGGTTTTTACCTTCTTCGGCAAGTTTTGGAAGCTGGATATGTTCCTAGTATTGTTGCTTTCAATAAATTAATATCTGGGTTTTCTAAAGAAAGGAATGATTCTGGAGTATCGACTGTTTTACACACTATGATTGCAAAGAATTGTACTCCGCAGATATATACTTATCAGGAAATTATCCATGGGCTATGCAAGAGAAGAATGATACATGAAGGTTTTAGGATTTTCAATGATCTCAAGGATAGAGGATATGCTCCAGATAATGTTATGTATACAACAATGATTCACGGTCTTTGTAAAATGAAAAGGCTTGGAGATGCTCGAAAGTTATGGTTTGAAATGATTCGGAAGGGAATCATGCCCAATGAGTACACATATTGTACCCTCATCTCCGGGTATTTAAGAGTTGGTGATCTCAATGGAGCCCAGAAGCTTTATAAGGGAATGCTTGGTAGAGGCTACGTAGAGACCACTATAAGTTACAACACCAGGATTAATGTATTGTTTTCACGTGGAAGGACAGAAGAAGCTTGCAAGCAGTTTGAAAAAATGCAGCAGAAAGGTATCGCTCGTGACATGTTCACTTACAAATCTATGATTATGGGCTTTTTTAAGGAAGGAAAAATAGCCGAGAGTATAAAGTTTATGTATCAACTTCTAGAGCAGGGTTTTCAGCCATCGCCTGCCTCTTATATTCCCCTTGTAAAGAAACTTTGTAAGGTGGGGAAAGTGCTTGATGCAAAAACTTTATGTAAGTATATGCAGGATAGGGGTGTGGTACCAGCAGTCTGTATTCATGATTTTATCATAACTGGACTGAGCAAGAAAGGATGAGGATGTGTTGCAGAAGGAATGGAATGGTTGGCCACTATGCAGAAGAGTAGCCTCATACCACGGATAGAAACTTGTGCGACACTAATTCAACATCTTTCCCGAAGAGATAAGATGGGCTATATTTTACTTGTTTTAGGTTATATGTTTAAGATAGGTTATTCTGAATGAATATCCAAAGTTAAAAGGCAATTGTAGAGGATATCCTTGAAAGAAGCTAAAGTTGCTGATGTTGTTTAGATACAATATGTCTCTCTTGTATTGTCATATTATGATCAAACGGCAAAAAAAATAACATAACTCAGCTACACTAGGTTCAAATTTCTTTTGTGATGAAGATATAAATTTATAACAAATATTTGATGCTTATTTGTGGTACTTTAGTTAGTTATGGAGGCTATTCCCATTGTCCATGTAACACCTTTTATTGTTTCTAATAGATATGGAATGCAGTTCACAAGTAGGTAACATCTCCTACTTCAAACAATGTGCTTGATGTTGCTACTGTTGATGTGTATACTGTTATACCATTTTGAGAAAACCTCTTCAACAATTTAAGAACTCAATATGTCTACGATTATTCTCAGTGTTTGGAGTCTTTAGTTTGATCTGTGTATTTTCTTCTTCTGTTTTGAATTCTTTCTTTATTGCAATTCCTGATTATCTTAATCTAGGATTCTCCTGAAATTGTGTATTATTTGGCATTTAATGCAGTAATGTACAGTTTTTTTTATTTTTCTATTTGGGATTCAGTTTATATTGATTTCAACTCTACTTTCAAAAGAATGCTTGGGATGTGAAATTTCCTTATCGACTGTTTGATTCTAATATTAAAAGCTGCTTGCTATGTTACATGTAGTCAGTCAACCAAGAAATACCATTTCTTTGTGCTTGGTCCAGCATGCAAGAACTCAAGTAGTTCTAAGAAAAATCAGAACTCATTAAGAGTAGTAAATACACTAACGACTTGTGGAATGTGATGGAAACACTTGGGAGTTGGTATCATATGTTAAACAAAATTACTTAATTACTTCTCTCTATTGAGGAGTGAGACATTTTCATTTTATTTTTTTGGGCATTTCCACATCCTTGTGCTAACCTTTGAGTCGTACATGTTTTCCAGGACAAGGTGATCAGCTTTCATATATGATGCATACCATGACCAATCTGGGAATTTGAAAGTTCCTGGATATGTTAATGATGAGAACCATTCCTTGAAAGGGTCTCTTGTTGCTCTTAGGAGATCAGTACATGCAGCTGCCTTAATTCAAGAAACTTTTAGGGTTCAATCATTTCGTCAAAGACAAACGACTAAGAGCGGCGATGATATATCTGAAGCTCAACTTGACCTTGTTGCCCTGGGTTGTTTAAGCAAGGTCCAACAAACGAATAACTTTGATGGCTATTTGCACTCTGCTGCATTAAAGATTCAGCAGAAGTACCGTGGCTAGAAGGGAAGAAAAGAGTTTTTGAAGATAAGGAAACATATTGTTAAGATTCAGGTATACTTGGTAGACATGACTCGCTTTCTGTATTTTTCTATCAACTTTAAGTTAGATTAAAAACCATGTTAATGCCTCTGAATCCTTTTTAATAGAGAGTTCAAAATACAATAGAAATCTTAAATTCATATCATCACTTCTTTACTACTGCGTTTTTGATCCACTTTTTATTCAAGTGTTTCTGTTTGAATTACTTTTTATATATTGGCATGTAGATGCATAAACTAGCAGTTGAAATCGCCTGAAGATGTTAGATGTTTGCGTTCTTGTTCAAGTGATTATGTAAACTGGATGGAGACGTGGAGTTTATATCTCCACTGCACTTGCTTTCACTACTGCAGAGCTACATAGATCATATAAGGGGTAATTGCTCCAAGGATTATGGGGGGAAAGGAAAATAATTAGGACACCGTCTATTTTGATTATTTTTTTACAAAAATGTACTCAAAAAGTATAATAATATAGAAATATGCTCCCCTTGTGAGAAAATGCTAAACTTTGTCCCCCCTGTACCAGGATTTGAAAGTCTTTGAAGTTGAATCCTTGCTCCTCCCCTGGAAACTCTCTTATACTGATTAATACTGTTTCTTAAGAACTTTGTTTGTTGTCATTATTGCTTTTCAGGCTCATGTGAGGGGACGTCAAATGCGTAAGCAATATAAGAGCGTTGTTTGGTCTGTTAGTATTGTTGAGAAGGCAATACTGCGTTGGAGGCGAAAAAAACCTGGCTTGCGAGGATTCCGGACGAGGATTCCGGACGAAGACAGCAATTGAAAGTCTAGGACATGACGTTGAGAAGAATGACGAGTATGACTTTCTACGAATTGGTCGAAAACAGAAGTTTGCTGGTGTTGATAAGGCTCTGGAAAGAGTCCAATCGAAGGTGCGTCACCTAGAAGCTCGGGACCGGTATATGAGACTGGTTACAAAATTTGAAGAACTTAAGGTAATATTCAAAGCCTCAAAGATCTTTGATATGCATACACTTGTGAGAGCAGTCATGTTAATTGCCAGGGTTTAGAATGTTGGTCCTGATTTAAGGTAATATTACCAGGGTTTAGAATGTTGGTCCTGATTTAAGGTTGTAGTTCACTTCATAATCTACAAATCACAGCATTCTGCTATAGTATCAGGCTGAAAGTGTGCAGAAATATATTGTGGTAGAAAAATGATAATTAGGGAACTAGTAGCTGATTTAGCAATCTCATATATCTAGGTCAAGGAAAGCTCCTGGAACATATTACAATAGCATGCATGAGAGCCAGAGGAGGTCCAGATGAGTTCAGGAGTTATGGAAAAGAGTTGATTTTCCTTGCAATGGATCAATAATAGTACCCTTTGTAATCATTCATTTCACCAATATGGCAATATTCCAATAATATGCATATTTTATGAACAGAACATGCAGGCTATGGTCAATTGGTTACGGTCCTTACGGACTAGTGCTTGTACTACTTCGCCAAAAACTAACTCCACTAGATCCCAACGACCACTTCAGTTCACTTAAAAGCGATTCTACAACATATTAAGATTTAGGCCTAGGTAATTTCCCATTCCTCTTCATTTCAACTTTAAATTTTACTTTTCTATAATTGTGGCTAACTAAACAGATTCTGCAAATACTTTCCATTTCTAGTTTAAAGCCATTTAGCACAAGTATATAATATCATGGTTAACAAACCCAATATCTGAATGCTGTGGAATAAGGTGCAACTTACCTATGCCTTTCCTCAATTAACTCGTTAATCTGCCGCCTCAGATTGTGAATCTCTTTCTCCTAATTCATCATAGAAAAGATATATAATGGTTCTTTAAGTTACAACAATAAATGTAGATCTAAACATTTGCAGTTTACCACTGCAATGGATTCGTGTGTTTGTTGCTGAGCCTCCTCCACTAACTTCTGAAGTTGATATTGGTCCATCAAGTTCTACATCATATTAAAAGAATCATGCACACAAGAAAATTAGTTTACAATAATCTTTGTACATGAGTCTGAAACTTACTGCATAGCCAGTCATGTCGATTTTGACACGAAGTAAATCCCGAATGACATCGTGTGTCATGCTTTCTGCCGCAGCCAGCCTGATATTCAACATACATACCTGATCCAAAAATATAGAATTTCTTCATTGCAAAATAACAGAACCGTTGGATACGTATGCTTTGAGATACATACATATAGACAGAGAGAGAGAGAGAAGTCATTCATATGAAGAATATTAGCAGAAAAACTAATACTGTAAAGGAGAAAACAAATCACCTACACCATCGCCAAAACAAAAATTAAAAAATCACATTAATCACTTATAAGGCTCCAGACTTCTCCAGAAGAAACATGTATGAGAGATTCCATTCCATACCTCTTTCTGCCGACTGGCCAGCAATGCCTCTAGCTCTTCTGTGCGGAGCCTGGCACTTGATAATTCCTGGTACTTTTCCAAATTTTTTTGCTGTACCAAACCTCCAATGCATCTGAACGGTGAGCTAGAACCCCGTGTCCTTGTTGAGCTTTTCTCCATCTTATCTAAAGTTGGGGCAGCAGATGCCAAATTTGATGAATCTGTTTTAACTTCGCGAACCATTGCCTCCAAGGTCTTGTACTGTTTGAAGAATAAAGACTATGATATACAACTTTGAATAGGCGTACTTGTTATATATTTAAGCAAGGAAATCTGCCTGTATTATGCTCAGGAAAGACATAGGCTCTTAAAATTATTTAGTCACCCGTTATGCTTTTCTTGCTAATTAACACAACACGATACAAAGTTTACATACAAGACACTTGGATTCACCTAGCTTGGATGGTATTTATACAATGAAAGTACGATATGTATACACAAATCCATAAGTTGTTTTTATTCTGAAAGGCTTTTGGAGTTGTTTCTGTAATATAGTCAGCCAACTTCTCTGATAATTTTACCTTCTGATGGTACTGTGATGACTGTGCTTCAGCATGCAACACAAATTCAGAGATGTACTTTTTGCACTTTTTGATCTGCAGGATATTTCAAAAAAGATGAGTTAGCCTAGAGGAAAAGCAGGTAAGAAAGGTTACTATACCACTGGCAGTTTCTTATTTGTGGATTCATTAAGGCTTCACCTCTTTTGCTTGTTCTGCTATTTCATGTTCAAGAGTTAATATCCGTTTATGTGCCACATGAAGTTCCAGAGATCTATTTTTGCAATTTCCTGAGATTAAACAATTTATTGATTCCACCTTACAGTAAAATATTTTGACAAAGAAAGAATTTGGCATCTGACCTTGAAAGTTGATCTTCTGCTGGTAGTTCACTTGTTGAGTTTTCAGAATCACTATTCTCGGTGATGTTTTTTACTGTTAATACTCTTTCTCTCAGTGCTTGGAGTTCTAGTTCTGATGAATCTCTTATTATCTGATGCCTTTCTTCCTCCTCTTCCATTTCATACACCTAATAGAAGAGAAACTACTTTGTGAAAAATATAAAGGCCAAAATGAGAAAAAGAAAAGCAGTCATGAATATGCATGCACATAGAAATGTAATGTAGCATCCAACTCAAACCAACTCATGATGGATCTGAGAAGACCACTTCTTTCATCCCTACCCCACTAGAGGACAAGTACAAGAACAAGAAAAGGCAGAAAACAGCTTTGCTTTTTATTTTTCATTTCATCCATATACAGGACTTTCAAAGAATGTTGGTCAATTCTTACCTTTTTCTCTAATACATTTATGGTACACTCAAGCTCCTCAATTGAATGTTCTAAGATCTTAACCTCCTCTTCCTTTTGTTCTGCGTAAATTCTGCTTGCATCCGACTCCTAGAAGAATAATCACAAGTTTAGTAAATAAATCCAGCAAAAATCAGCAACCTGAAGGGTTCTTTATATGTAAATACCCGGCGGCCTTCAACAGCTATAGCTTCATTCTCATCTACTAAAGCATAGGTCGTATCAAGCCTATCTTGCAAGGAGACAACTTGATCACGGAGTTGGTCTCTCTCCTCAGTGACACTCCTTAAATTATTCTCGATGTCTTCTATTGAAGATAATAACTGTTTCTCCACCGAAGACTTGGTAAGAAGAATTTCTTTCTCTAACGTCTTGACAGCCTCTATTTGTTCTTCTAACTGCTTTTCAGCTTCTGACTTTTTCAGATAAAGATCCTCCAAAAGAACTTTGAATTCAGCATTTTGGTCTGACAAATTATTTAGTTTTTCTTTTGCTTGCTCTAGATCAGATAGAGCAACTTCAGTATCAGACAAAGGTAGTTCAAGATTTCTATTTTGAATAAGCAGATTATCAAGCTGACTTGTTTTTATTTGTAGCTCGTGCCAATTTTGGCTCAAAGATGCAACAAAAGTATCGGTTTCAACTTTGAGACCCTTAGTTGTGGAGGCTGATTTTTGCAACAAGCTAAAATCGAAAAGCGAACCTTTCAACAAAACGCCTTTCTGTTCCAATTCTTTCTTTAGCTCTAAATTTCCATCATCCTCATGGACTAGTTTCATCTCAACTGCTTTCATTCTAGTGGCAACTGCAGTGTGATCCCCTTCCTCTTTATCTTTCACAACATTAATCGAAATGTCCTTTTCACATACAAAACTCTTGCACAAATCATTCATTAAGCTGTATTGGAGTCTGTCTGGATGACGAGCAAGATCTCCGTTAAGGCTTCTGAAGTTTTTGAAGTATTCTGCAGCACTACATTGTTGGATCACGAAAGAAGCAAATTCTTTCTCCATTGACTTCACACAAATATCTTCCACAGACAATCTTGAGAAGTAAATATTACTCAGGATTTCCTTTGCCATCCTTGAGGCATCAGAATATACTGCCTTGCACATTTCTTCCATATCGCTTTGCATATGCAGAAAAGACCCTTCAAGCAAAGTCATCAAGTTTGCTAATTCTATGAAACTATAATGGATCAGATCCGGCAGTATTTCATTCTCCCCATCTTTTGAACGAATTGAAGATTTAAGTTGTTCTATTTCTTCAATCAAGCTGGCTTTCTCTACCATCAAATCTTCACCAGTTTGTTTCCACATACATGTCAACTGTCTTGAGTTCTCATTTGCTTTCAGTAACGCATTTATCATAACATCAGCTTCTTGCATGGTTTCACGAGCCTCCTCGAATTGTTTAGAGAAGCTGCTGGCCTGACTCACATTCCCATCAGCAACAAACTGTATATTACAAGATGTTGCCAAGATATAAAAAGAAGTGTAAGTGGTCTTTTCTTCAGATTTCTTAAAGAAAACAAATTGAATATCAAAAATTACCAGCAACAACTATTGCTTACTACCACATTCTAATTTCATTTTGTAAGGTGAGCTAGCTACACAAGTTTTACATGAACTTTACCTCCTCTGTATTATAGCAGCCTGCTTTAACTTCCCGCATCTCCAAGTAAGAATGTGGAAGGACTCCACTCAATTTGGACACTATGAACTGATTTGATCCAATTATTGATGCGTTTTGATCTTTATTATTCACAAATTCAAGTGATTTTAACAAACATCCTCCATCCCCAGGGGAGTGACAGACAACTCCTCCCTCATTAAAAAGTGCAGCTAATTGAACATTTATCTTAATGAAAGCATCATACACCATCCTGAATTCCTTACTCAAACATAACATTGTTGTTTCATTATCACTTAATTTTTTGATCAGCCGTTCAGACTTATGTGATTCTTGAGTAGAGGAGAAAACTGTACCCCCTTCAAACTTGAGACCTAAAGCTTCATCAGTTAGTATTACAGGGGATCCATAGCATCCACTAGATGAAGATGCATCTAATCTTGGAGAGGTGCTTCCGGCTGAAAGAGAAGCATCAGGAGTTGATGAATCAGCTGTCCAGTCATCTGCTTCTAGTAAAAGTTCAGCTGCAGCTGGGCAGCCAAACATATCAATTATAGTGCTAATGCAGGCCCTTGTAGTACTCATTCTGTCATTTATTTTAGAAAGTTCAGCAAATATCTGAAGCAGCATTTTGTGCTCGCTTCTTCATTTTTTGAAGATTTAGGGATAAGTTGGACATTTCTACGGTCCGCTTTTAGCTTCACACAGTTTTCTTTCATTTCTTGAATATCTTTCACAAATTCTTGAACCACCTCCCTGTATAGAGAAACAATTTTCTGAATGTCAGTTTGCAGGGATGATAAATACATTTCTATATCAGTAAAAGACACAGTAAAAGCACTCTCAGTCTCATGCAGTCCTAGCTTTGCCAATTCAAATTGAATCTCAGCAAATTCTAGTAGGAGAGCATGATTTATCTCCGTTGTCTGGTGGGCTCCATTTCTTACAGAATCTTTTTCTTCGTTGTCTGCAATAATAACCTTCATATGCTCAGCTAGCATGTTCACAACCAAGAAGGCAGCATCAGCACATTTATTTGCTTCACTGATCTGATCTTCCTTGCATGTGAGTTTGTTCTCAAAAAACTCTATCATATTGATCTTGTCATCCAAAGTTGTAGTCAACTGAACTGTTTCTTTGGTGCTTGCATCATTTTCTAGTTGCTGAAGTTCCATCAAAACCATTGCTGCACCTTTCAAGGAACTCAATTTCTGTTCCATCTGCAATACAGTCTTCTGTGCATCATGCAGGCTCTTTTCTAATAGCAGGATTGCTTCTTCCTTCTCCACACAAACTTTAGCAGCCTTTTCAACATGCTCGCGTGTACCAACATTGACATGAGGAAATGAACCGGCAATATATTCTATCTGTCCAGAGGCATCTCTGAGGGATTTAGAACCATCCAAAAGGAAGCTTGTTAGCTCTAGACTTGCCTTTTCCCACTCTGCACGTGTTTCCCTTATTTCATCGTCTTTAACTGCAAGTCTGATCCTCAGTCTGTCATTGTCTTCAGCCATGGAACATAATCTCTCTTGTAATTCTGACTGAAGAGCAGCCACCTCTTCCTGTAAATGAATAATTGTTTCCATTCTAACCTCTTCACGGATTAACTCTGTTTGTTGCTCCCAAGATAACCGTGATGCCTGATTGTCTGGATATTGGCTACTAAGTAATCGAGCCTCTTCAAGGTCCTTGGTAATCTTGTCCAATTTAACTTGCAAATATTTAGTGCTGATGTCTTTGTTGCTTTCCGTTGAAAAAGCCAGATCTTGATTTATACCATCTCTTTATTAGATAATTAAATACAACATATTGTAATATCCTTGTAATTAAGTGTAATCTCATAATTCTTGCAATTAGCATCCTTGTAATTAATTGTAATCCCATAACTCTAGCAATTAGTATCCTTATAATTAATTGTAATCCCATAATTCTAGGATAGCTTCCTATTTAGGTACTTGGACAATACTCAATCATGTATATATATATATATATATATATATATATATATATATATATATAATTCTTAATCAATGAAAATATTAAGCTATTATTTCTCAATATTTCTCTCTATTTTTTATATGGTATCAAAGCTCCCACGTTCCAGACCTGTTTCTTCCTCCCTTGTTTTTTTTTTTGTTTTTTTTTTGCTCATAGTTCTCCTTCAACCATAATGGCTTCTGAAGACACCTCTGCATCTTCCGCTGCTTATTCCACCATTCAAAATACCCAAGACCTAAATAATCCACTTGTTACCATCAACACTTCAAACAACACAAAATTGACCACCACCAA
The DNA here is from genome assembly GCA_016801055.1 of Panax notoginseng. Classification (NCBI taxonomy): domain Eukaryota; kingdom Viridiplantae; phylum Streptophyta; class Magnoliopsida; order Apiales; family Araliaceae; genus Panax; species Panax notoginseng. The sequence continues at coordinate 21,328,368 of CM029021.1, forward strand.
TTACATCACGTGGAACCTCCAACTCCGAAGTCTATTAGAAGGATATGATCTCTATGGATTTCTTGTCGGGTCTCATCCCAGTCCCACAGCAACAGTCACTGCTAATGGTAAGTCTGCTCCAAATCCAGCTTACACAACATGGAAGCGCCAAGATCATCTTCTCTTCAGTGCACTCCTTGGTGCAGTTTCTTTACCTATTCAACCTCTTCTTGCCCGCACTATCACCTCTCAAGAAGCCTGGACCACCTTGGCTAACACCTATGCCAAACCATCCCGTGGTCACATCAAACAAATTAAGGACCAATTGAAACACTATGCCAGGGTTCCAAGACGATCTCCGAATATATGCAATTTATAAAGAATAGGGCTGATGAACTTGCTCTTCTTGGCAAACCCGTTGATGAAGAAGATCTTATTGATAAGATTCTTGATGGTCTTGGTGAAGAATACAAAGGAATTGTTGACGCAGTTAATGCACGTGAGACACCCATCTCTTTTACTGAAATTCATGAAAAACTCATTAACAAGGAGGCATCTCTCCAATAATCACATGCACCACCATCATTCCTTCCGGCCACCGCCAATCCTATCAACAAACGCAACAATCGCTCTTGGCGACCTTTTCCCCTTCCTTGGCGTCCTTCCACAGCCACTTTTCACAATCAAGGACAACAATCTAATGTTCCTCGTAATGATCGACCTCCACCACATCCATATCTTGGGTATTGCCAAGGTTGTGGTATTTAAGGGCACACTGTCAAAAAATGCTCCCTTTATCGTCTTGTCAACGCCCAATCCTCGCTGGCTCCATCGACATCACGTCCATTAGCTCCGCGTCCGACTACTCCATGGCAACCGCGGGCACACTTTGCATCTCTTGGAACACCGACACTCCACCTGGCTACTTGATAGTGGGGCGTCACACCCATGTTACCACAAACTTGAATAATCTTTCACTTCACACTCCTTATGCAGGGTCTGATGACGTTATGATCGGCGATGGCTCGGGTTTTCACATTACCCATAACGGTTCCACCACACTTCCTACCCCTATTCACACCTTCAATTTACATAATATCCTTTGCGTGCCTAACATGGAAAAGAACCTTATTTGTATATATCAATTTTGCAATACAAATCATGTTTTTATTGAATTCTTACCCATTGTTTTTCATGTGAAGGACTTGAGCACGGGGGCAATTCTTTTAACGGGAAAGTCTAAAGATGGTATCTATGAGTGGCCAACCTCCTCTCCACAATTATCGTCTCCGCTCATTGCTTTTTCCAGTGTCAAGACCACTTCCTCTGAGTGGCACTCTAGATTAGGTCATCCATCATCACATATTCTGCAGCATGTTATGTCAACATTTTCTTTACCTTACTCTATCTCACACAAGTCTCATTGTAATGCATGTTTAAGCAATAAAAATCACAGGCTTCCATTTTTTACATCAACAATTGTTTCCTCTCATCCCTTGCAATTCATATTCTCTGATGTTTGGACTTCTCCCGTTTATTCTGTTGATGATTTCAAGTATTATTTTATTTTCGTTGATCACTTTACTCGTTATGTATGGTATTACCCCTTAAAGAAGAAATCTCATGTCTGTGATTTTATTATCCGCTTCAAAGCACTAGTAGAAAATTACTTCAAACACTCCATTGTCACTCTTTACTCCGATAATGGTGGAGAATATCGAGCATTAAATCAATTTTTGTCCTTCATGGAATTTCTCATCTTACCTCTCCCCTACATACACCTGAACACAATGGTTTCTCCGAGTGCCGACATCGACATATTGTTGAAACTGGTCTTTCTCTACTTACTCATGCCTCACTCCCCGCTCACAATATGGCACTATGCATTTGCCACCGCAGTGTATCTCATTAATCGTATGCCCACACCCACACTTTCCCTTTCCTCTCCTTATGAGTCACTATTCTGCTCTCCACCAAACTACACAAAGCTCCGTATTTTTGGTTGTTTATGCTATCCATGGCTTCGTCCCTATTCTAGTCACAAACTTGAGTCTCGCTCCATCCCTTGTGTGTTTGTTGGTACTACCCTCCTCACCCAAAGTGCCTATCTCTGTCTTGATCCTTCTACTTCTACACTCTATACATCCCGTCATGTTCGATTCGTGGAATCTGTTTTTCCATTCAAATCCATTCAAAGTCATCTAAGTCGTCCTAGCCCCAACACACTCCCAAATTGGTTTCCATCAGCGTCATTTCTTCCCGCTACGATTGGACCACTCAACACACACCTCCACACAGCCTCGCCCACGGACTCGAATTCCTCTCACAGACAATCTCCGGTCGACCACTCCTCATCCTCTCTACCAGAACATTCCCCCACCACCAATAAAAACCCACACAACCAACCCTCTTCTTCTTTACCAGTCTCTCCAGACCCTCCTCCTCTAATACCACCCACCAACACCCACACCATGACCACTCGTGCTAAAAACAAAATCCATAAACCAATTCAAAAACTTAATCTTACCGCTACATTGAACCCTCAACTTGAGCCGCATACATTGAACCAAGCACTTAAAGATACTAAATGGCGTCAGGCTATGTCCGAGGAGTATGATGCTCTTGTGCGGAATGGCACATGGGAACTTGTCCCACCTAATTCCACGCAAAATCTTGTTGGTTGTAAATGGATTTTTCGAATTAAACGTTTACCTGATGGCTCCATTGATAGGTACAAAACGCGACTAGTTGCTAAAGGGTTCCATCAACGTCCTGGTGTTGATTATCATGACACATTCAGTCCGGTTGTTAAACCTACCACTATTCGCTTGGTACTCAGCCTTGCTATTAGTTGTGGGTGGTCTCTTCGGCAACTTGATGTCAATAATGCCTTTTTACAAGGTCATCTCTCTGAAGATGTTTTTATGGCGCAATCGCCGGGTTTTCTTGATCGTGATACTCCCACATATGTGTGCAAGTTACACAAGGCTATATATGGTCTCAAACAAGCACCACGAGCATGGTACCATGAGCTCCGACAATTTCTGTCGCATCTGAATTTGCAAACTCTCATGCAGACACATCCCTCTTTGTCTTCAACACCTGCGGTAATCTAGTCTATCTTCTTGTGTATGTTGATGACATAATTATTACGGGAAACAATACCACGACAGTTCAACATTTTATTGATCTTCTTGCAAAAGATTTTCCATCAAAGATCTTGGGAATTGGACTTACTTTCTTGGTGTTGAAGTTGCAACTACTTCTACTGCTTTACTTCTCTCTCAACGGAAGTATATCACATATCTTCTCACTCGCACAAATATGGTTGGCGCCAAATCTGTCACCACTCCTCTTGCCACCGAGCCCACACTTACAGTTCTTTCTGGCACTGCTTTGATCGATCCTTCTGAATACAGATCAGTTGTTGGTAGTTTCTAATATTTATGTCTCACTCGCCTTGATATTGCATATGCTGTTAATAAGTTGTCCCAATTCATGCATCGACCTACTACTGATCATTAGAATGTGCTTTAAGCGTCTGCTTCACTATCTTTCTGGTACAGTTGATCACGGTCTTACATTGCACCACAACACACCTTTATCTCTTCATGCCTTCTCAGATGCTGACTGGGCCGGCAATAAGGACGATTACACCTCCACCAGTGCTTATATTGTTTACCTCGGTCGCGCAATCCGATATCCTGGTCCTCCAAGAAACAACGCACAGTTGCACGCTCCTCCACTGAAGTCGAATATCGTTCTATTGCTGCTACAGCTGCCGAGTTACGTTGGATTTGTTCTCTTTATCTGAGCTTGGTGTTTCATTTCTGCTGCTCCGATTATATATTGTGACAATGTTGGGGCAACTCATCTCTGTTCCAATCCTGCCTTCCATTCACGAATGAAGCATGTTGCGATTGATTATCATTTTATTCGGGATCAAGTACAAATTGGAGCTTTACGTGTCACCCATGTTTTCCTCCGAAGATCAATTAGCCGATATCTTAACCAAACCTCTCCCTCGCACTCGCTCTCAGTTCTTGAAGACCAAGATTGGACTCTCCACAAGAGCTCCATCTTTAGGGGGCATATTAGATAATTAAATACAACATATTGTATAATATCCTTGTAATTAAGTGTAATCCCATAATTCTTGCAATTAGTATCATTGTAATTAATTGTAATCCCATAACTCTAGCAATTAGTATCCTTGTAAATAATTGTAATCCCATAATTCTAGGATAGCTTCCTATTTAGGTACTTGGGCAACACTCAATCATGTGTGATATATAATATTATATATATATATATATATATATATATATATATATATATATATATATTCATTCTTAATCAATGAAAATATTAAGCCATTGTTTCTCAATATTTCTCTCTATTTTCCTATACTCTTTATGTACAGTGGTCATCAAGTTGTCTTTCTAAGTCCCCCCTCTCTCTCCAATTTATTCTACACTAGGGATTTCATTTCCGCTACTCCGTTCAATCCTTTTGTCTTCCATAGCTATAAGTAATTACAGTTCTTCATTTACATTTCACGCCCATATCATATAAATATATATATATATATATAAAAATATATATATATATATATCTTTGATAGTCTGGCTATGTGAATTTCTATCTGATTCTTATTTATTCAGAAGCTTTATTACATTTTTTTCGGAAACATAGTAGATGGCAAGAACTTCGTCGTCTTTCACTAACTTAATCCTCCGCCAAAACCATAAAATCCAACCTTTCATATTCGAAACATTGGTTTGGAGGCGAGGAAGAGTTTATACAAACGCAAGATCAAATTAGTTCAAGCAATCATAAGAATCAAAACTTGACTGAGATTACTAAAGACGTTTCGAAGTTCATTCGGTCCCGAGCCAGATGGGAACAAACACTTGTATCTGAGTTTTTCGGCATTAATTTGTCGGACCC